>JBBPQQ010000001.1:0-100377 GCA_038092595.1 Boletus subdepauperatus
AGTTGTATGTCAGAACAGGTGGGGTTCTGAACAAGTAGTATGGAAGGGCAGGCAAACAGATCTCCATGGCAATCTACACGGAGAATTGATTTTCTGGACAAAGGATTCTAATGAGGACTTACCCAAGCTAATGCAAATATGATAAGGTTCAAGAGCCACATATTGTTGCCAAGTCATGGATAAAATAAATAGAAACCAAACTAGTTGTCAAATTTCATCTTTTGGTCAATGGAATTTTGTGTCTCAGTAGAAATGCAAGAACTGGAGCACATCAAGGTGTGAATTGATGAGAAAAAGCGGTCCTGTGTAGGCTTAATCCACATCTTTTAATAATATGGATCAATGCCTACAATCTTCTTTGTAAGAGCAAAAAAGCCCACAATTATTTAATCCAAGTTGGCTGGTGGATTCTTGGCATTAAGAATCCACTAGCTCACTTGGATTATAATGTATATAGAGCAATTTAAGGGGGAATGTCAAGTATATTTTATGCAATCTGTACCTAATTCCCCCAGTCTGATGTGGGGTTTCACCATTTCTAACTCATCAGCCAGGGCACATACCTTAGGACCCCTTGGTTACCTGCTATAAGTCACAGTCTAATAACACCAACACAGAATTGCATCATGTTAGGCTTACTTAAGCACCCATTCCATATCAGATCAACCTGTTTAGGTATTTCTTCCCAATATCCAGTGTTGCCAGCCCAGTTAGATTATGAGGCTATCAAGGGGATACCTAGGGTGCATTAACCCCCAACCTACCTAGGATTTATACATACTCTTTATTTCCAGCCATGGATGAATGGATGGACACTAGATTTGGAAGAAAATTCCCACAAATGGCAATTGACCCCAGCAAAGAGCAAATTTGATGCTGACTGCAGCAACAATGATGTTAGTGACCAAAACAGGCAACCAGGCACCTGGTGTACCATCACATCAGCCACAATAACCTCATTGACCAAAAAAGAAAATAGCATGATCCTGACACCACCAAAGAGTGAATTTCACACTTATTGCAGCCATAATGACCTCAGCAATACAATATGGCAAGTGCATGGGTTAGGGTTATGATTGACTCAGCCAGGGCACTTTTAGTGTACTTTACTAGGCTTTACTAGGCTAAGAAGGACTATTTCACTAATAGATTTTTGCTATAGCTATTGTGAGGCTAATGACCACTTACAACCACTACCATTATTAGCATTTTGCATGACTATAAGCCTTTCCTAAAGCAAACTGGGTTATTTGAGAATAAACCTGAGATTTCACTGCTTTCCTACCATGAAATTTCTGCAAAGAATTAATCCAGCACAGCCTATACTATAAGTCAAATAATGATTATTTTCCGGGATTTTTCCGGCTGCAAATGCAAAAAACTAGCAAAATAAATATAGCACTGGTCAGAAATATGCAGTTTAAGTTAGTAGTTAAATTCTATCACTTTTTTTGTATTTGGTTAGGATTATGGGAGGATTATGGGGGTTTAAAATGTTTTATGCATCTATCCACTGGGACTGACACTTTTATACCACACATTTCCAAAGGTATGGGATTTATGTGATATACATTATACTGGTTACTTGTACAACCAATGAAAGATATTACTATAAATCAAATGTGTTGTGGATTTCCCATATCTTGGAAAATACATGAAACACTGTGTACATATGCATATTTCCCATATGTTTGGTAAACACACAAAACACTGGGATATCTGTTAACATATGCATTGAATTAGCATTTCACACATTTTCAATATCTTGGAAAATATATGAAACATTCATGCAGTGTGTCATATCCAAGGATTCAACCAAGTCCAACTCCAACCTTGGACTATCTTGGACTACTCAGACCATTCAATTCACCATCAGTACCCCTACCTCAGCCCTACCTTGGATTGCTCAGACTACTCAGTTACCCAAACTAGTATGTATACCTTCTACAGACTACTTCTTTTAAACTTAATCATCTTGTTACTTCTGTCATTTACTTACCTTCACTTGTATCCAGTGCATATGCCACTTGGACCTTCAGGTAGTACTGCCCCTCATTCATTCACCTCCAGCTCTTGTATCTCACCACAGCTTAGACTAGTCTTGTTCCTGAGCACATTGCTTTTGGCCGTTGGCCACTATCTTGTACTTTACCACATAAACCATAGTGTAGCCATAGTTCTCTAGTTTCATCATCAGACTGTCTCTATACATATGTCCTGATCTCACTTGTCCTCTCAACTCCTACACTTGACCCTCTCATTCTTTCTCTTAAATCGACCTTTGACTTAGAACCCAGAATCAAACCTTGTGTATACTTGCTGTCATCCTCTAGCCATAGATTATCGCTTTGTAGTTATCTCCAAGTCTGCTCAACTCACTCCCAATCACACTGAGTACCAACTTATTCTATCACTCCTGAACTCTCAGAGTTTCCTTGGACTGACTCAGTGTTGCCATGCCAGCACATCAGTCCTTCGCTCCCCTCTGATAGATTCCAAATGAGCCAGTAAATCTAGGACTCCAAGACTTTGGTGCAGCACATAAGCTGAAGCCAAAGTCCTGCTGTGACCAAGCCCATCTCCAAAGTTCCAGAGTTGGCACCTCAGAGTTACTTCCACTTTAGATGGAAAGAACACAGTCTGATACTGTGTCGATATGTACAAATGCATGAAACACTGTTTCAATCTATGATGCACAGTGTTTTATGCATTTGTACAATGCAAAGAGCAAGAGGACCAAGTTTCAATCCTAATTCTTCATAAGTATTGTGGATCCATCAACACTGCTTTGCTATCTTGGTCATCTTGCAATATTTAGCTTCTGTGGAAGAAAGTGTCACACTGTCTAGATAGCCATGGGATAATGCCATTTCCTACAAATACAGCATAACCAAAGTGGAACATGATGTTTCAATGTCTAGTGTTTGCAGGGGACTGGACTGACCACCAGTTGCATGGAATCAAGAAAACAAAAGTCCAGTTATGTTTTATTTCAAAAAATTAAAACCATTGGAAAACCGGTTGCAACCAGTCTTTTTGGTGGACCAATGCCACCCCCTATTTGGGACTACATCCCCTCACATCCATGAATATTCCCACATTTGTCCAGATTTTATTTGGATTTCTCCTGTTGTTGTACATTTCATCATCAAGAAAATAAGTATTGGTTGCAAAACTGGCATAGCTCTAGGTCGACTTAGCTGTTCCATGTAACCCAGGAACCGATTGGTAGCTAGAGGTATATACTCTTAGTCTATATAACTAGGCATGTGTTCCCAGTTGCAACTGGAGCATTTACAATCCAGGACTGGTTTTTTCTGTTTCTGGTCCAATCCTGCCATTGTAGGAAAGTTCACTATCAATATCACCTGCCCATTCTGGTTACCTATCACAGAATGTTGGATGCAGAGTTCCTTTGAGGAAGATAAATAGTAAAAAGAAAATTGTAATATTTTAATAATGGCAAAGGCAATATCTGATTAAGTTCCAGTGACTTTGGAATATGGCATCCAACCAATCTGGATTAGATCTCAGGTTGTATCCAGTAGGTAATGGGACAGAAACTTCTTTGCAATTCTTCTGACCAATGCATTTGACAACTTTCCTCACATAGTAGGTTTGGTCAAAAGTAATTATCATTTTTTGTGGTCTCATGTAATTATCATCCCTAGATATTATTTAGCCTATCCTAGATCACAAGATTCCCATTGTTTTATAACACCTTCCTTGTGTGCAAGGACTTGTTGTTATGGCTCAGAATGCCTAACAACAGTCCAATGGACTTAGTCATTTTTCTCTTTTCCTTATCTTATCAGATTAGTCTTATGACGGCTACACTGCCTTTGATCTGGACTCTTGTCCACCTTATGCTTGGTCCACAGCTCCTTTCATTTTCATGCTGTGCCTGGCTCCTATGCTTCTCTTTTTATCTTACCACCATGCCCTATGTACTCCTCATTTCATTTATTACTGTGCAGTACATGGCTATGCCTTCTCTTTCATTGGCTATGCTTGATACATGCCTCTAATGTATGCTGCCACATACTTAGAATATATTGGGACTAGTATCATAGATACAGTACAAACATGTACAAACATGTACATACACTACAGATAGTATAAACGGCCTAAAGTGCCAACCAGAGAACTTCAGTTTAGTTCTCTTGGTCTTTCGCCATACTAGCCAGTGGGATCTCACTCCTGAACTAACTGCTAGCACTTTCAGTCAGTCTCTTCCTCAATTTCCTAGAGCCAGCTCAATGCTAGGTTTTGGGTTGTTTCACTTGTGTCTTATTGCTACCCATAACAAAAGCATCTTTAAAGTAGATAAGAATGATGATAATCTCTTCTCTGGTGCCCTTGAAATACGTCCCTGGATCTGATTTTCGTCTTATGAAATCCATCTTTTGGAGACTTTCATGCACCTGCATGTTTTATTGAAGGGCAGCTTGCTTTAAGCCATATATGGCCTTCATCAAATAATAGATTTTTTCACCTGACCCTAAACTACAAAACCTTCATGTTGATTCATATAGATCTCTTTATTGAGTTTCCCAAATATGAAAGCAATCTCAACATCTAGAGCTTTCAATTCTCAATCATGGAGTGCAGCTAGTAATAAGAGTAGATGCAAGGTTTCAAACCTTGCTGACATCAGCAAACCCTGGTTTTCATCATGGTACTCATAGTACTAATAGTAAGTCATAGTACAGTCATTTTATGGCTCAGTACGCCTAACATCTTTCTAATGGACTTGGTTGTTTTTCTTTTCTTTCTTATCTTACCAGATTAACATAACAGCTACACTGCCTCCTATGCTTCTCTTTTCATTTCACCACCATGCCTCATGCACTCCTCATTTCATTCATCTCCATGCAGTGCATGGCTATGCTCTTCTTTTCTTCTCTTCCATTCTGCCACCACCATGCGGTTGCTTCATGTCTTACTTCCATTTCATGGCTATGCTTTATGCATGCCCTTAACGCATGCTGCCACATATATAGTCTATGTTGGGACTCATCAGTAGATCCAATATACACATGTACATACTCTAGCAGTAGTACAAAAGGCTGCAAGTGCCAGCCAGAGAACTCCAATTTAGTTCTCTTGGTCTTTTCCCACAACAGCCAGAGAGATCACCTCCTGAACCGACTGCTAGCACTTTCAGCCAGTCTCCTTTCTTTTGATTTCAATTCCCTAGAGCCATAGTTGATGCTGTTGCATATTGGGTTGTTTCAGTCATAGCAATTACATAGTAGTCATGGTGTTTATAGTGTTGTCATAGTATTTTCATAGTGGTTATAGGAGTTATAGTATTCATAGTGTTGATAGAAAAAGAGTGTTAAAAATGCACAACAAATATACTAAAGCATACCAAAGAAAACCTACAAGGTGTACAAAAAGTGCAAGCAAAGTGTACAAAGAAAATATACAAAACGAATGGTGAGAAGGTGTTTTCATAGTCAATTCTGAAGACTTGAGTTGTCAAGATAAGTTTATTCTGTCAGTGGTATAAATGTATACATTTATATCTAGACTGAAACCTGAATGATCTCATACTAAAGCTCTAAACTCCATCATAAGCTCCTTCCTCATGTGGGACAAAATTCTCTTGTTTTTGACCTGGCTGATCTCTTGTCTTGTCTCTGTTGGTTTTTAGATGCCCTGGTAGGGATAGCTTGAGCTGTGTCAAGATGTGTGATGACCTAATAAGAGGGAAGGTTAATGCACATGACCTTCCTTGCAGTCTACTTTATACTAGCTATTCCTATTGAAAAAACTACTTTCGAATTGGTGCAGAGGCAACAGCAAATAAGGAAACCCAGTAAGTGTGAAGCTACACACTTGTCTGTTGAGTTTGTCCTTGTACATATGTGGATCAATGGCATAATGGGCATAATATATCCATAAAGAATGCATAACTAAGCAATAAGTAAAAATGGCATAATAATGGTGCAATATGATGCAATGATGATACTATATATATGACATCATAGGAAGTTTGAATAAGTATGATGTCGTGGGTCTGAAATCATTACATAATCAACCATATAAGGAAATATAATACCACAATATTGTGTCTAGATGTGTAACTGACATCAGACTAATGTAACTGATGTCTGACATGCTTGTGACTGATTATGTGACTGACTCATGAAAAGCAAATGAAAGTCAATAGTAAAGTATAGGAATTTCAACAATCCCCTTCAGCCTATAGAATTTTGAATTGGTGCACATGTCTATGATCCCATAAGAACCCATCTAGAGTCTTCCATGCCTTGAACCAGAGGCCCTAGTGCTATTTAGCAGATATAACTACATTCAGAGGCAGTGTGTCCACTTGAGAAAAGAAAACATCCAGCAGATCTGCAAAGTCCTAGTGTTGCTTTGTTCTTTTATCCAGACCATGTGAATTGGGCAAGAATCTGATGCTCAAGAGGTTCTGAGCTACATGAGAAACATGAATAAATGGCCACCTTAAGTGTGGTTGTAGTACTGTCATATCTCAAACTCTACCTGAACCCCCAAGGTATTTCCAAGTCATTCCCAAGTCATTTCCATATAATCCCCAAGTACTTCTGAGTATTCCTGAGTTTCCTGACTTAAACCCAAGCTGGTCCACTTACCTCCTTATACCCAAACACTATGTAGTTACCTGAGTCTAGCTCTGAGTCTCCTCTGAGATTTCGGAATTCTGGCCCTATATTACTCCCTCTTCACTCTGTACATTTGGAACTAACATACCTCTGAGTTTCCAAGTTGCCAAGTACATACCCCCTTTCATCTTCTCTGCATTCTTGTACCTATGTTAACTCCTTTTGTATCTTTGTATCTTAGGTTCCTCCAAGGCAGGTTTTTTGCCATTTAGCACTCTTGTACCTCCAGAACACTGCCCTGAAATCTTGTTCCCCTTGCATTTCTGCAGCTTTTCCCTTCATATAAATACCCTTCAATTACCATCCTATACTTTAGTTTGAATATCAACTTAGACTGACTCCTGTCAACTTTGATACCCTTCTCATTGTGTCTGGCATCCTCCTGCCTCTTTGGGATGAATCCCTCTTGTCCCTGACACCTCAAGTTTGTTTCCTCCTTGTCATTCACTGTCTTGATCCCTATCCAAGCTATCCTCTTTCTCTGACACTCCAACATGACCTCTTTCAACCTCTGGAACCCAAACTGCAACACTGAGTGAACTCTGAGTTTTCGGAGGTTCAGTCAGGAGTCTGACCTGCGTCTTGACAAGTATGGAGATTGTTCTGGAGTTGAAAAATGTCCATTGCTAGCCACATGTTGTTTGTGAATGCAGAAAAGAGATTGTGAGCATATTTATCCAACATACATATGTATGGAGGCTATTCCACCCCAAATGGCACTGACCTGCAGCAAACCAGTTTGATGCATGGATTGAAAGTGCTTGTATAAGTACTTGTATATACTTGGCCCAAGATTTGAGGTTTCACCCCTTTCCTGCTGTCCAAATCACTCCAAAATATAAGGCTATATAGTGGCTAGTATGAAATACCTCCCACTACATTTCCTTATGTTTTCATTCACCAGTTGTGAAGAAATTAAATAGTTTCTCCAACTTTATCTCTGTTACTACCAATAGCTACCTCCAGTATCTGTTGTTCAATATCTTGTACTAGCTTAAGTACCAGATAGAGAGTAGGTCATGTGACCTGTCTGAGTCATCATGAGTCATTGCCAAGCCTACAGGCCAAAGCCCATGATTACCAAGCCACTGACTTGAATCTGGAAATTAGACTTGCACTTGGTAAGCTTTCTTTTGGCATTTGTAAGCTGTTTCTTGGCATTCATCAGCTGTCTATATAGCCTGAACTAGATGGGAAACTACACAGCCTCATGTATTTCCTTAAAAAAGGGGGGCAGATCAGGCCTCAAGAGAAAGACATCATATACAAGAATATACTCTGTATAGAATCTGAGAAGCACTTCAGAAAGTGTCCAGGAACAGTTTCTGCTTAGGAGAAAGACTCCCCAGTAGACACTTACCAGTGGAACTCACCACAGGAAACCCAAGAGAGGCATTTGTGTGATTCCCACCCCTAAACTAGATATGACTGACTGAGGGCAATGGAAGGGAAGGATCACAGCATTAGGAACCTATCTGTTCACTGTACTTGCTGCCCACTGTAGGAGATAAGAGGTAATTGCACTATAGAGACCTGATTTTACCAACTCGTTAGTGGACAATAGAAGTGAGTTATTGAACCAATCTGAGTGGCTAAGTGGGTTGTGTGAACCCATCTTGCAGTTGATCTGCAAACTTACAATAACCCAACATTCAGACATATCTTCAGATCACTAGCCAAAAGGCAGTTGTAGAAGTAACATTCCTATATCACTGCCATGCAAGACCTAGCATCTATCTGAACTGCCTTTCTAAACAGTCAATTCCTAGAAACACTTTGGTAGACTCAAATCACCCAATTTCCTCAACAAACCCGATGAACCAGCCAGGATGAGACTTGAAGGGAAAACATGGGTGTAGGCCCCTTGTGCTGACTGCGCAGACTCTAATGGACAAGGACAAAGACTCTGACTACCCCGCATACTGTGGTTGTGCTACTCCAGGATCTCCCAACCTGGACTCCTGGCACTCCTGGCACTCTTCCTGCTCCTGCTGCTGGTGTGACGCGGCCCTGCTGGCTGCTCCGCTCCATCTACCCCCTACACACTATCTGAACCTCTTGGTTCACCCATACCAGCTCCCAGTTCCTCTCCATACCTCTTTGCTCACTCCTCCTCACTCACTGCTTTGTCACTCCCTTCATCTCCTCACTCACTGCTTTGTCACTCCCTTCATCTCCTGTGTCCTCTTCATCCCCCCCAGTATGCTTCCTCATCTTTCTCTGTCCATTTCCCTGTCAACTTCATTGGCTGCTAGGGCAGTACCTGATTGTAGTATGAATTCGCAAAGGCACCTTGCGTGGACCCAGCCTGGGACCGGGAATCCTTTGAGGGTTTTTAGGGTGTATGAATTGCCCACTCATTGCACGATGCATTGTGGTGCTGACCATCAGGGAAGGAGTTTGCGTGTGGTGGATAATGTGATATCTAGGGAGTTGTTGTAAACCTGTACAAGTTGGTCTGTCTCAAATATAACCTCCCCTATGTTCGTTTGCAGGACCTTGTGGTCAAACTGAAACAACCCAAAGGTAACCAGCATCAACTGGTACTCTAGGGAATCAAAGGAGTTGAGTACGCACCAAGAGCGCTAGCAATTGGTTGCGGAGGTGATCTCACTGGTTTGTATGGGGAAAAACCAAGAGAACTAAACTGGAGTTCTCTGGCTGGGACTTGCGCCTTTATATACTACTACATATGTTTGTACATATTTGTATTGGATCTACCGATGACTGTTCTAGAATAATTCGGACTCTAGTAGCATGAGGTAGAAGCGTGCATCAAGCACGGCCGTGAAATGGAAAGGAAGTAACGCATAAGGCAACCACACGGCGGTGGCAGAATGGAAGAGAAGAACATAGCCATGCACTGCACAGAGATGAATGAAGTGAGGAGTGCATGAGGTATAATGTGAAAAGAAAAGAGAGGCATAGAAATAGCGTTGCTGCTATATGTTAATCGGATAAGATAAAGAAAAGAAAAACAACTAAGTCCGTCTGGACGCTGTTAGGTGTATCGAGCCGTAACACAAACACAGCCTTTTGTTTGCATGTAGGGTGGTTTGACTCGCCCCATCAAGGTGCTGTTGGTGAATGTATGCAGTCTGTATTGTCCCATTGTGTTGGGTGGGTTCTGTCATGAGGATAGGTGGCAAAGTGCACGCTGTGTTGACTACAAAGCCGAGGAGGAGTTCCTTAGGTGAGAACTGGAGTGATATGATTCGTTCATTGAGTTGACGGATTGTGGTGTTGAAGTGGTCGGGCCAGGCTCTGGTGATGTCCTTGGGTTTGACTTGTTCATAGTCATCTTTCCCAAGGCCTGGGCTGCAAAGGTGTTTTAGGGATCCAAGTAGCTTTCTGTTGGCGTTTTCCACCAGGCCGTTGATCCACAGGGCATATGCTGCAGTGACGTGGTGTGTGGTTCCCTGGGCTTCGCACCATGTGCATATGTCACCATGGTTAAAGTGGGAGCCACTGTCTGTCATGAACGTTTCAGGGGTGTGGAATGTATGGGTGATTGCTTTGAGTCCATTGAGTGTGGTTTTGGCTGTTCCATGGATTCTGAGCTTGAAATCCCACGTGAAGCAGGAGTATGTGTCGAGGATGAGTAAGGCTGTGTGGTATCCCCCTTTGCCTTTCAGGAGGGATAAGTAGTCTGCGACAAGTAACTCAAATGGGTGTCGGCAGGTGATGGGGTACATCAGTCTGTGGAGGTGAGATGAACTGAAATCCTTACATTGAGGGCACTAGAGCAACGCAATAGTGACAGACTGGTCTAATCATGGACTATAGATCCTGTCCATCAGTTGTAATTTTGTCAGGTTGCGGCCCCAGTGCCCATTGGAGGTGTGTTTGTGTTTTGCAAGTTCAATGGCCTCCTGTTGTGACATGCACTGAAGGTGTGGCTTGGTGTGGATAGATTTGCTGTCCGTGATGTGCCAAAGCATCCCATCTGCTATCTCATATCCTTCCACCCAGCAGTGTGTGCGATTGCATTCTCGTTCATTTCGGTGATCATCATGGTGTGTGATGGCTTGGACGACTTCCAAAAATTGGCTTGTCAGCAAAATGTTTGCATAATGAAGAGATTACTTTGTCAGTGTAGACCCCAAAGAGGTTGTTTACAATGCTGCTCGATGCCTCCAGTCCTCACAAACAAGCCAGGTGCTTCCATCGTCCGCTATGCACTCTCTTCCTGTGTACACACGGCTTAGTGCGTCTGCAGCTGAATTGGATGTGCCTGCAGACAGTGGTGAGGTATGTAGTACCCTTGGATGCTGTCTTTCCATATGGCATGGTGGAGGTTAACTATGTCATTGCATAGTGTATCCTTCATTGCTTGGCAGTTGGTATCGACTTCCATGGGGAAACCCCATATGGTGTTGCTGAAGTGATCTAGTCCAAACTTCAGTGCAGCAAATTCAAGTACATATGGTTTGTAATGTTCTTCAGCCGGCACCATTCTTTTGGAGGCATATCTGATAGGGTGGATGTTGACTGTTGTCTCTCCATCTGGGAGTGTTGTGGCAAAGCATTGTGCGAGGACAGCGCCAAACCAGTCTTTTGATGCATCTGTGATGAGGATAGGGGGTGTACCATCAAACTTGGGCGCTCATAGGACTGGTTCTTCAAGTAGGATGTGTTTTAGTTGGGTGGACGCCTTTCACAGTGTGTCTTGCGGTCCAGCACTGCGTTAGGCTGTGGTTGCATAGGAACTGGCGGTGTTTTCGTTTTCCTTTGCATAGTTGTGATATGTCCATGTTGCGCTGTAGGTCGGTTAGTGGCACTGCTATTCGTGAGTAGTCCTGGATGAGGGATCTAAAGTAGCCCATCAGGCCCAAGAATCTCAATAGGTCGAGCAGGTTACCCATGGGCATTCAGGTGTAAAGCATGGTATCCAATACCTTCCATATATATGCACAGATAGAGTTGGCTTTCTTCTTCGACTTCAATGGCATAGAACTCCGAGGCAAAGTTGATGATGCAGATGTACTGATGGCCTGCTAGGTGTTGTTGTTTGGCTGACAGGTCACCCTGTGGGATTTGGGCTGATTGGCAGACTTGGCTTAGTTGGCCGAAATTCTGCATGATGCGCCATTTTGGTTTTTTCTGACTCGTTTGATTGGGTTGTACTTTCTGTGGGGTGGGGGTGCTAGTACACCATGGTATGGTTGGGTCTGGTGGCTCACCAAGTAAAATACACTGTTCATTGACCTCTTGGCGTATTTCATCCATGGTCAAGCTAGGTGTTTCGTGGGCCTTTTGTGCAAGCACTGTTGGGTGTACTGCTTTGACCTTACTTACCTGTATTGGGCATAAGACCCTGGTGTTCTTGAACTCTGTGAGTTTTGGGAAATAAAACTCTTTTGGTGCTTGGTTCAGGGGTCTTTGGTTCGCTTTGACTGAGAATGTTGTGCCGTGGGGGATGTTCAGTTGGTATTTGATTGTTGAGATTGGTTTTACTTCTTTTATGGAGAGGGCAAAGACATCAGCAAATTCGTGTATGAGGGCACGCACTTTTATTGACTTGTCTGGTGATATCATGACTATCTGCACAGTGTCGAGAATTGTGTTTACCCTTGGGGGGTAAAACGGTTCTTCTTTCATTAATCTAGTTCGCCGGGACAATGACAGGATGGCTTCCCTTCCGTGGGTGGCATGCCATGCATCAATGTCTGCTTGATATTGCTGTTTGCCCTCATTGGACACAGGACACTGTGGGTTCACCATTACCCATTCTAGTATTGATTCCCTGGTCAGAGGGGGTCGTTTCGGTAGCCAGCTTCCTTGACCTAGGCCTAGGAGGCTGTATGGTTGGTGTTGGTTGGGAAGGCTGAATTGGGCAACGACTGGGTGGAGGTTGCGGTTGGGTGCAGGGGAACGTGTGTTATATGGTGCTGGGGATAGCTGGAGGTTGGAGAGTTGCGAGATGGTAGTTTGGAGTGTTGCTGGTTGAAGGCTGTGCGTACCAAGGCAAGGGTGGTGAGCCAATCTGATGCATAGCTATTGGGGATGATATGATTGGTGAAGTGTGAGACCTTCTCAATGTCCATCCAGGAGAGGGGTAGCATCCTGTGGAATTTGGCAAACCACATGGTTGCATTGTCTTCGTCACTGAAGAACATGTTGGTGGTGGGGGGATGGTTGTTCTAGCAGGAGGGTTGATTTGTGGGGGGGATGGGTGGAAATGATTGTTGGGTGGTGGGTGGTATCAGGTGGGGTGGTATGTTTCTAGGTGGGTGTCTCGGTGCTCTGTATACACCAGGCTGTATGCGATTGGTGTGGCTGGTTGGGGTGTCAGGTGATCTCAGGTATTTTCCAGCTGTTTCTGGTACTTTGGCTGTGGGTGGGGTGAAAAAAGCTGGTCTGAGGGTAGGGCTGCTGGGTATTATGGTTGCTGCGCTACTCAAGCGGCGCCTTCTGCTAGTGAGGGTGTTGGGTGCCAAAGTGAGGTGTATTGGGAAAGGTCTGACTGAGGAGGGAGAGGAGGGACTATCTGGGCTGTAGGTTGGGGCGTGAACTGCGCTCTTGTCATCAGATGGACCAGCCAGGATGAGACTCAAAGGGAAAACACGGGCATAGGCCCTTTGTGCTGACTGCGTGGACTCTAATGGACAAAGACAAAGACTCTGACTACCCCGTGTACTGCAGTTGTGCTACTCCAGGATCTCCCAACCTGGACTCCTGTCACTCCTGGCACTCTTCCTGCTCCTGCTGCTGGTGCAATGCAGCCCTGCGGGCTACTCTGCTCCACCAACCTTTGCTACTAGTAATCACAAGACTTACCAGGCCCATCTATCCATTAGTACACCATCATACAAACCAGACCACAAGAGGAGCTTTCAAGCCATATCAATCCCCCCAACTATCATTGTAGATTGACGAACTACCCACGTTACTGGTGAGACTAAATTACTCACTGACTCAATACTCCTTGATTGTGTGTGTTGATTAATCTAGGAGAGATTCCATTTCCCTAGCTTATAGTTTATCATCCATGAAAGCTTAGGCAAGTTGTCTGGGAATCTCTTTTAATTTTGAGTTACCTTTGCTGAGAAAGACGACAATGTCACCCATGGATTGAGGAGGATAACTCTTTTGTCCCACAAAGAAAACTGTCACTGCTGAAGGAGTTGCTGCATTTTTTTCCACAAAGTATACCTCCACTTTGGTCTCTATGACAAGATTATCTCTGATCAAGGCCCTCAATTCACTTTCTTCTTCACTCAAGAACATGGAAAACTTCTAAAGTACAACCTCTCCCTCTTCACCACATACCACCACCAATCTGATGGATAAATTGAACGGATAAACCAAGAAGTCGAAACATATCTTTGAATCCTCTGTGGAAACAACCCTGGATCTTGGACCAATAATATCTTCCATGCTGAATTTGCTCACAATCACTGCCCTCACTCTGTCACCAACCAATCTCCATTCTATCTCATAATGGAATATGAATCCTGTACCCTTCCTTTTGTAATCTCCAACACTTCTATTCCCACAGTGGAAACCTGCCTAAAAGCCCTTTCAACCACCCGAGACAAAGCTCTAGCCACTCATGAACTTGCCCATCAAGTCATGGCTGCTCAAACCCACTGCTTCTTTACGCCCTTCAAACTTGGAGACAAAGTCTGGCCCAAAGCCAGAAACCTCAAACGCTCTGTTGTCAATCCAAAGTTTGCCCCAACACAGGACGGACCCTTCACTATTTTGAAAGTCCTATCTCCTATCATCTACCAATTTCAACTCCCAAAAATGTGGAAGATCCACCCTGTCTTCCACACCTCACTCTTATCTCCTTATTGTGAAAACACTGTTCATGGCACCAACTTCCCATTGCCACCCCCCAACCTTATCAATGGCAAAGAAGAGCATGAAGTCAAGAAGATTCTACACCACCACAGAACTCCAACCAACTGCTCGTTTCTGATCTAATGGAAAGGATATTTGGCCAAAGAAGACTCCTGGATCCCAGAACCAAACTTGAAACATGCAAAGTACACCCTTACTGCCTCCAAAAGGCTTCACCCTACCGGTTTTCCCTCTTAACCTCATACTATCTGCATCCCCATCACCATTGCAATGCCCATCTATGCTTTCTTGATATCTACTGAGTCCTCTCTCCCTCTGATTTCACTTCTTTCTTCTGGCCATTCTTCTTCTACCTCTACCAGATTGGACACTGGTTGGGGGTCTCCCAATGACTCTCACATGTCTACTTCTTCTCCTAATAAAGTAGAATCTCCACTTGCTTCACTGATAGAACTCTCACTCATCCTCTCTGTTGACATCCCCATCTATGACCCTCAATAGGCACCAATGTGATACTATGCACTCCCTCCTTTATTCCCCCCATATCAGCTGCATCCTCGAATTTCAATTGGAAACCAACTCCCCTCTCTGGAGTATTACCTGTATCTA
Organism: Boletus subdepauperatus; assembly: GCA_038092595.1. Lineage (NCBI taxonomy): Eukaryota > Fungi > Basidiomycota > Agaricomycetes > Boletales > Boletaceae > Boletus > Boletus subdepauperatus. Next base: position 15,075 of record JBBPQQ010000001.1, read on the forward strand.
TCTCCAGAACCAATGGCTTAGAACCATCCTCAATCTTGCCCCCTCCTGTGCTAGCATTGCCCATTGTTGCAATACTCTGTGTACCATTTAATAGGAAGTCAACAAAGACTTATCATCTGTCTTTTACCAAATGCATATGCCCAAGTTCATTAAGGACATGGAGTGTTACATCACCCAGATAACCCTGTTGGCTGTTATAACCCTTGCTCTTGCTCCCCTCCTTGCTCTCATTCCCCTTTAGAGGACTTTGAGTATGACGATGATGCCATTGCAAATATGACAGGTCTTCCTATCTCTCCTTTCACTAAATCTTGACTTGCACCTTTCATATGTTATCCTTCTCTGGAGTTTCAGATGTAGAAGGGGGGTAATGTTATGATCCCTTCTTTTCCTTTACACTATGTCCCCTTTCCCTCATTTCTCATGAACATCTCTTTGACTTAGCTTCTTACTGTTTCTTCTGAACGCCCTCCTCCTAAATGCGGTTTCTTTACTTACACACTGTGTTACACTTGATCTGGGTAGGAACGAGCATGAACTCAATTGAACTTAGTTTGCCTCAAGGGTTGTCCTTTGAGGGTTCTGGCGTCAAGACAGACACTGGGGTTTTCAAGGGTTTCAAGGGAGTGTTGACTCAATAGTATGATGAAGACTAAAAAAGATCCAACGACTAGGAGTCAATGACCTTGGTATATTCAAGATGGAATCGAGTGGGTCAAAGTCAAGGAGATGATACAAGAGAGACGATGGTTTATATAATAAAAGGATACTGCACACAGACCAAGTAATGCCTGCCCTAATCTGAGGGACATGTCATCATGGAATGAGAAAGAACATGGAAGAAATGATGAGTAATGGGAACTACATAATTGGCGTGAGGGAACTGATCGGTGGAGATGGGTGTCTGAGGAGATAGCAAGGAAGTAACGAGGTCAAAGTAAAAGGTAGATAAAGAAAGTGTACGATGAAAGGAAAAAGAAGCAATTGTAACATTACCCCCCTTCTACATCTGAAACTCCGGAGAGGGATAACGTATGAAAGGTGCAAGTCAGAAGTCAGTGAAAGAAGAGACAGGGGAGCTGGTCATGTTGGCAATGGAAACATTGTCATACTCGAAGTCTTCCAAGGGAGAATGAGAACAAGGAGGGGAATGGGAGTAGGGGTTGTGGCGATGAAGGATGGAGTTTTCAGGGACCATCCTGCAGGAATGAGGGGGAGGAATAGGGTGAGGTTGAGAAAAGGACAAAGACGAGGAAGAAGATGTTCAGGTAGGGTGATGGTTTAGTGGGCAGCAACATTGGGGTGGGCATGTTTCAAATTCTGCTCTGGGATCCAGGAGTCTTCTTCGGCCAAATATCGCTTCCATTGGATCAGGAACGAACATTTGGTCAGAGTTCCACGGTGGCACAGAATCTTCTCGACTTCATATTCTTCTTCTCCATTGATAAGGTCAGGGGGTGGCGATGGGAAATTAGGACCATGGACTGTGTTTTCGTGATAGGGAGATAAGAGTGATGCATGGAAGACTGGGTGGATCTTCCATGTTTTTGGTAGGTGGAGTTGGTAAACGACCGGGGATAGGACTTTCATAATGGTGAAGGGTCTTTCTCATTTGGGGGCAAACTTCAGGTTGATCGCAGAGTGTTTAAGATTTCTGGCTTCCAACCAGACTTTGTCTCTGAGTTTGAATGGGGAAAAGGAGTTGTGGGTGCGGGCTGCCATGACCTGGTGGGCTAGTTCATGTGTGGCTAAGGCTTTGTCACGAGCGGTGGAGAGGGCTTTTAGGCGGGTTTCTACAGCAGGAATAGAAGTGTTGGAGATTACCAAAGGAAGGGCACGGGGTTCATATCCCATCATGAGATAGAATGGGGATTGGTTGGTGACAGAGTGAGGGTGGTGATTATGGGCAAATTCTGTGTGAGAGATGTTGTCAGCCCCAGATCTGGGGTTGTTTCCGCAGAAGATCTGAAGGTACGTTTCAACTTCTTGGTTTACCTGCTCAGTTTCTCCATCTAACTGGGGATGGTATGTGGTGGAAAGGGATAGGTCGTATCTTAAGAGTTTCCCAAGTTCTTGAGCAAAGGAAGATGCAAATTGGGGGCCTCAATTAGAGATAATTTTGTCATAGAGGCCAAAGCAGAGGTATACTTTGTGGAAAAAGAGTGCGGCTACTCCTTCAGCAGTGATGTTTTTCTTCATGGGACAGAGAATCACCCCCTTAGTAAGCCCATGGTCAACCATGACCAAAAGGGAATCAAATCTGGCGGAAGGAGGAAGGTCGGTGATAAGGTCACACGAGACCTGTTGGAAGGGGTGGGAGGCAGAGGAGCAAATAGGGATGGGGGAATGGTGGGATGAATGTTGGCCTTGTTCTGCTGGCAGGTTGCACAGCCCTCGACGTATTTACGGACGTATGAAGCCAGCCCGGGCCACCAGAATTTGGCATCAACGTGTTGGTGAGTTTTCAAGTAACCAGGGTGGCCAGCAGATTCGTGGTCATGACATTGCTGGAGGATGGAGTGGCGGAGGGGTTCATCATTAAGAACATAAACACGTCCCTGGTAGGTAAGGATGCCAGCTTCGACTTGCCAGTCGGACAGGCAAGAGTGGAAAGGGAGGGGAATGTCCTGGTTCATAGATTGGATGGCATGGAGGACAAGGGGGCCGCCAGCGGAGGCAGACTCAATGCGATGGGAGAGGGCCATGTCGATTATATTGATGAAGAGGGATGGGGAAAGGAGGGTGACTCCATCATTGTGGTCATCTGTATGAGAAAGAAGGTCTGGACGTCAGGAGAGGGCATCTTTGTCAACGATGAGTCTGGGAAGAGCGAAAGTAGGTAAGGTTCTTGTGGTTGGTAAAGACCTGTACGGGAAATGGAGATCCATGGAGGTAGTGTTGCCAAGATTTCAGGGCATGAATAATGGCGAGGAGTTCTCTGTCGTAGATATTGTAGTTCCATTCTGCTGGTGAGAATGATTGAGAAGGGTAGGAGCATGGATGCCAGTTGCCGTTAGAGTCTGTCTGGAGGAGGATGGCGCTGGAGGTGTACTTGGAGGCATCAGTTGTGATGGTGAAAGGAGTGGCAAGGTCTGGGAGGTGGAGAACAGGTTTTGACAAGAAAAGGGTATTGAATATGTAAGTACTCAGTGGTTGGGAAACCAGCTGAGCTTACCTATTGAATATGTGAAAGATTCTTCTTGGTGAGGTCAATAAGGGCTTGGGCAATGTTGGAGTAGTCAGGAATGAAGCGTCTATAGAAGTTTGCGAAGCCAAGGAAGGATCTAACGTCCTTGACTTTCTCAGGGGTGGGCCAACTGGCGATCCCATCCAGTTTGACAGGGTCCATGGCAAGTTGTCCTGGTTTGATGATCATTCCAAGGTAGTCTACCTCAGTGGTGGCGAAGTGACATTTCTCTAGTTTGAGGTGGAGGTCTAGTTCAGTCATTTGTTGGAGAACGTATTTGGTACGTTCACGGTGGGTTTCTTCATCTGGGGAGAAGATAAGGAGGTCGTCCATGTAGATAACGAGCCAGCCTTTGGCAATTATGTCTCAGAAGGAGTTATTCATGAATCATTGGAACGTAGCCGGGGAGTTGGTAAGCCCGAAGAACATGACAGTTGGTTTGAAAAGCCCCTTACATGGATGACAGCACACTTTACACTAGGGAGAACTTGTGTCGAAGGAGTTTCCTGAACTAAAAATCCATGGTGGAGAACGAAATCTTCCTTACGTTCTCATTGTCTTCTTCATCATCAACTGATTCAAGTTTAGTAGTTCTTTGACGACCTGTCAGACCTTTGGTGATCCTTTTTTGAAGTTGGGGCATTTGGAACTCATATGCCCAGGTTCTTGGGCAACAAAAGCAGAGTCCCTTTTCCATACATTTCCTGCATTCTTCGGCAGTGAGCTTCCCGACCTTGATAACATTGACAACCATGGTGTTGGGGTCTTGAGTTTTGGTAGGGGTAGAGAAGGATTGGTAGGATTGGTGAGCAGGTTTGGAGTTTCATTTGGAGATTTTGTTGGCTTGCTCCCATTGGGTTTGAAAGGAGATAGCTTTCTTATACCAATTGTCAATGGTAGAAGGGACTGTATCCATAGACATGACTCAGCACATGAGGGGAGAGGGAATGCCTGCGGAGAAGTACCCAATAAGGAAGTTTTGATCAGTGATGCCTGCGAGGGAGGAGTAATTTTTGAAATAAGAGACATATTTGATGAGGGTCAGAGAGTAGGTGTTGTTTTTCCCTTTAGTCATGCATTTAGTGGAGAGCCAGGCAATGGCATTGCCGGTGGTGCCATGGTACTTGAACGCAGTTTCGAACTTCGTGACAAAGTCGGAGAAGGTCCCCATAGTTATGGTGGTCCCAGAGATGGTGTTTTGTCTGAAAGTGGTTGCCCACATCAGGGTTGATCCTTTGGTCATGTAGGACAGAGTGAAGGCAATTTTCTTGTTGTCGTTGTCATAGACTTTTTCATTGATGAGGAGGTAGATGTTATGGCTCAATACGCCTAACATTGTCTAAACAGACTTAGTCATTTCCCTTTTCTTTCTTATCTTATCAGATTAACATATAACAGCCATGCTGTCCTCTATGCTTCTCTCTTCATCTCACACCCATGCCTCATGCACTCCTCACCCTATTCATCTCCATGCAGTGCATGGCTATGTTCCTCTTGTCCCCTCTTCCATTCTGCCACCGCCATGCGGTTGCATCATGTTTTACTTCCTTTCCATTCCATGGCTATGCTTGATGCATGCCACTACCTCATGCCACTAGATACTGGATTATTCTAGAACACTCATTGGTAGATCTGGTACAAACATGTACACACATAAGTAGTAGTATAAAAGGCCGCAAGTGCCAGCCAGAGAACTCTAGTCTAGTTCTCTTGGTTTTTCCCCTCCTCAGCCAGAGAGATCACCTCCACAACCAATTGCTAGTGCCTTTGGTGTGTCCTACCTTAGTCTTCGATTCCCTAGAGTCCCAGTTGACGCTGAGACCTTTTGGGTTGTTTCAGTAGAACCATACGGTGTTCAGCCACTGGGTGGACTTGTCATAGGATCCATCAAAGGCTTCTGGTGCTCCTATGTGGAGTTTGGTGGGTTTTGAGGAGGACATTGGTGAAGGTGGTCTGGGAAATGGTGGGGGAGGGGGAGATGGTGTGTAGGATAAGGGAAGCAGAGTGAGAGGGGGGAAGACTGGGTTGGCAGTGGTGGGAGTCGGGGATGGGGCTGTTACACTTGGTCTGGGTAAGAACAAGCGTTAACTCGATTGATCATAAGATCACCCTGTGGGTCGTCCTTCAGGGGGTTCAAGCATCAAGATGGACGCTGGGGTTTCGAAGGTTTCAGAGGAGCATTGACACAACAGTACGACAGAGACTGAGAGAGATCCGGGGAAGTGAGCTTTAATGACCTTGGTATATTTGAGGTAGTATTGAGTAGGTCAAAGTTAGAGGGAAAGTACAGGAAGTATGTTGGTTATATAGAAGAAGGAGAATGAATAAAGAAAGCATACGATGAAAGGAAAAGAAGCAATCGTAACACACTGTGCATACCTTATCTTTTTTTCTCAGGGATTATCCCCTTCTCTTATGGATGCATTTCTATGTTCACACAGACGTCTTCCCTTTCCTGAACTAGCACAGCTAGGTCCATGTGCAGTATGTCTCCATTATATACACTAGCGCCATCCCTGTATTGGTCATCACCTCTCACTGTTATGGCTCAATATGCCTAACATCATCTTAACAGACTTAGTCATTTTCCCCTTTATTCTCACAGTGCTCAGCTTCTTCCTTCTTTTCGTCTCCTATGCTTCTCATTTGTCATAAACACATGCCACATGTTTCACTTCTGTCCCGCTACCACTATGCAGTTGCCTCATGCTTTACTTCCCTTCCCTGACATGGCTATGCTTGATGCATGCCCCTACCTCATGCTACCACATACATAGTCTATGTTGAGACTCATTGGTAGATCTGATACAAATATGTACATACATACTCTAGTAGTATAAAAGGCTGCAAGTGCTAACCAGAGAACTCCAGTTTAGTTCTCTTGGTCTTTCCCCTACAACCAGTGAGATCATCTCCACAACCAGAGTCTCTCTTAGTTGCCACCTTACTATTGAGTAGGCACTGCTTTGAGACCCTTGAATCTCCCATGTCTGTCTTGGTGCTCAATTTCCTTAGGAAGAACCTTTAGATGAATCTCTGAATTAATCAAGTTTACACTCATCCTTACCTAGGCCAAGCATAACAGGATCGCAACACCACCCACTGCTACATACTAGAATGAATCCTTTCATATCCTTTTCACTGCTAAATATATAGCTAAGTATCAGAGAGGGATTAACTAGGCATAGTACAGCCTTGCACAGCATGAGTCAGGATGAGTCATCATGAGTCATTTCCTGATTGGCAGAGCATGAGTTACAGAGTCACCATGAGTAAGTATGTGAGCAGATTTGTCATACCCAGGGTTCTTCTGTGAACAGTTCCAAATGGTCCAGGCATGTAAGGACTGTTTGCAACCATTCTGCATGCATGTGGTCCCAAGCCACCCCCTAAGTCATGCAACCAGGTGGAAAATGTTTGCTGGGGTCAGGAATGGCTGGCAGTGTTGAATAAGTCTTATATTGTTCAATAATAATACTTGTAATATTACCATTATATGGTTAACACTTACATAAGCGAACCTGTAGTATATATGATTTGAACTCAATGTCTGAGTTCTAATATCATCTCTTCCATCAACCACTACTTGCTGTTATAATTGCCTCTTTTCCCTATGCCATACCTCACTTGTCCTTTGAGCACAGCTTTCACCTAACTTCTAACTGTTCCACCAGAACTGCATCTGCTAAACAGAGTTTCATTGCTTACATGCTCTGCATGGCTATGCATAGTCCTACCCTTTCTTCCCAGGGATTCTTCCCTCTTCTCATGAACATTGTTTCTTTTCTGTGTTTGCACAGCTCTTTTCCCTTTCCTGAACCAGCATAGCTTGGTCCATGCATGGTATCTCTTCACTATATAACCTAGTGCATGTCCTGTATTATCTCCTGACTTTGACCTACTTGATACTACCTCAAATATACCTGGTCATTGTTCCTTGTCACTGGACCTCTCTTAGTCGCCGCCTTACTATTGAGTTGGCACTTCCTTGAAAACCCTAGAACAAGTAACTACTGAGCAATAGGTCTATGACTAGAGGATGACGACAAGTATAGTTCTATTTGGAGTTCTAAGTCCAAGGTTGACTTAAGAGGAATAGATGAGAAGGTTAGGTGGGGGAGTCAAGAGGACAAGTGAAATTTAAGGGCATAGGTATAGAAAGAGTGATGTGGTGATGAGGAGATGAGATATTTGAACTAGGGAACTACAGCTACAATGTACAGGTTTATATGGTATAGTTACAAGGCAATGGCTTGAGGCCAAAAGCAGCACACTCGGGAATCAAGATCCAGGGCAACTGAAGGGGGGCAGTACCCAAAGGTCCGAGTGGCATAGACACTAGATTCTATGGGCAAGCCTAATACAAGTGGAGGTAAGTGAGTGGTGGAGATAATGAGATGATTGAGTCTAATGGGATAGTCTGTATATGGTTATATAGTCCAAATGGCCAAATGGCCTGAGTAATCCAAGGTGGGACTGAAGTCAGTGGACCTAGTAGTCTGAGATGGGACTGAAGTTGAGGGACCCAGGTGAACCAAGTGGTCTGAGTTAGTCTGATTGTACTTCATCAAATTGTGGGATATGACAGATACTGTCAAGACACTGACTTCTTTCTAGGCAACAAGCAAAGAATACTAACTAGAATGCTCTCCAGACAACTGCTTTTGCCTCCATGGATAGAACACTAGAAGCTAGGGAAATATAATCTCCTAGGCAAAACAGTCCCAGTAGTACTAGGATTGAGTCAGTGAGTAACTTAGTGTATCAGTAATGTGGGTTGTTTGCTGATCCTCAACAAGTGTTGGAAAGATCAGAATTGAAGATGCTTCAAACTAGGTGTCTGGTGCGATTGAGTTCGATTGGGCAGAAAGTGTAGGATAAAAATATCCTGGTGGTTAGTCAGCAGCTTTGTGGAGGCTACTCCAACAATATGCTGCTATGGTGAGTTGCTGGGTTGTTCACACAAGTCTCTGAGTTCACACGAAATTGGTTTCCTAACTCAATTGTATTGCAAACATAAGGAGGTGTGGATTCAAGTGTAGTGACTGAGCTACCTCTTATCCCCTAAGGTGGATAGTCAGTTGGAGAAGCAAGGGTTGCAATAGAGCTAATAGGGATATATTGCTGGGGATCTGTCCTTTTGTTACCTGATATAGGGTTTTCTCCCAAAAGGGTTCTCCTATTTCACTCATCCTAACTTTGGGTATGAGTCTTTATTCCTAACAACTATCTGGTAGTGCTAATGCTACGGAAATCGCCTACTCTAGGTCCTCTGTTGGGTACCTGTTAGGGGAAGTCCTGATATGGGTTGAGGTAGTTAGAATCCTGGGGTCTAATGCCTCTTCAGTCTTCTGTCTGTAGCTGCTTACTTCTACCTGCTTCTTTGGGGGCTTAAAACACTCTCCTTATATACATAATTTACAGTGGCAGTGCCAGGCAATCAAGAGTCTGGACTGCTCATTAATGCCAAGAGATTGCTGACCAATTCGAGTCATGTGACTCGAAATGACTGATACTGACTCATGCTGACTCAATGTGACTCATGCTGTGCCAATCAGGAAATGACTCATAATGACTCATCCTGACTCATGCTGTGCAAGGCTCTAATGTGCCTGGTCAATGTCTCTCTGACACATAGCTATGTACTTAGTAATGAAAAAGATATGAAATGGACCATTCTGCTATGTAGCAGATGGGTGATATAAGAGCTCGAGTTGGAGTAAATATTTACTTTCTCCATGACATATGGTCGGAAATTGGATGTAAAAATAGGTATAGGTAACCGCTACTATGGGCCATCTGACCTTAAATTAGCTAAGCAGTCGGACCGTGGGAAAGGTGTCAAATATGGAAACTCGGGTCCGCTGTATAAGTTGGATGGGGAGAAATATATTCATAACTCCTCTATCCTTTGATGAAATGGTATGAACCTTTGGGAGTAGGTAGACTATACTAATAGTCATCTATCCCTTTTGTGTTGTGGGATTCCACTTATGAGATGAAGGTGGAAGTTCACTCATTCGGATATAATGTCTGACTTTGCATGGAACTGGCTCCATGCAGGTCAACGCGGGTCAGACTCCTAACCGAAACTCCAAAAGCTCAGAGTTCACCCAGTTGTGGGACTTGGCCTCAGCTTATGTGCTGTGCCCTTGTTGCAGTTTGGGGCACAGAGGTTGGAAGAGGTCGGGTCAGAGCGTTGGAGCAAGGGGGTAGCTTGGACAATGATCAAGACAGTCAACAATGAGGAGGGAACAAACTCGAGGTGTCGGGGACAACAGGAATTTGTCCCAAACAGGCAGGAGGATGCCAGACATGATGAGGAGGGTATCAAAGTTGACAGGAGTCAGTCTAAGTTGACATGAGTGGATCTAAGTTGATATTTGAACTAGAGCACAGGAGGGTAAACAAAGGGTATTTATACAAAGGGGAAAACTGTGGAAACATAAGGGAAACAAGATTTCAGGGCAGTGTTCAAGAGCTATGAATGTACTGAGTGGTGGAAACACTGCCTTGAAGGAACCTAAGATCTGCAGATATGAAAGGGGTTAATATAGGTACAAGAATGCAGAGAAGATGAAAGGAGATATGTACTTGGAAGCTCGGAAGCTCGGACATATGTTAGTTCTGAGTATACAGAGTGAAGGAGGAGTAATACAGGGCTGGAATTTTGAAATCTTGGAGGAGACTCGGAGCTAGACTCTGGTGAATACATAGTGTTCAGGTATAGGGAAGTACATAAGTGGACCAGGTTGGGTTTAACTCGGGAAACCCGGGAATACTTGAGAGTACTCAGGAGTACTCAAGGATGACTTGGGGATCATATGGAAATAACTCAGGAATGACTTGGGGATACCTTAGGGATTCAAGGTCCTGCATTCCACTCTGGAATCAAGGACACTTTCAATCATGCCCAGTGGCTTGAGATTCCTCACTTCATCAAGACGATCCACAGGCTTGACAGTGGGCTTGCCACTCATGGGCCTGGATTATTGTCCTCCCTATTATGGTTTTTCTTCTATCCTTGAACCTTTTCTTTTTGTCTTTCTCTTGTCAGACTCATATCCTCCTTGGTATGTATCACTAACTGAACCCACCAGTTACTGGTAGTACATCCTTTTTATTCTTGCCTCTTTATTTTCTAACTTTGTTCCATGCCATTCTTTCCTACTGCTGGAAGGGACTTGGTCTCTCTTTGTCTATCTCCCATCTCATTACCAAGGACAGCATCTCCTTTAGTCAACTCTACTTACATTGACTATGTGTTTCCATTTCCTTATTGTTCTTTGGCATTCCATTATATTCTCATCTCTTAGAATAAATACCCAACTGCCTATACAGTAGTCCTTCATACTTGTTCTGTGCAATCTAGTATATTCTTGTATTCTCAACCATAGTCTCATCCCAAGTCCCTTTGCTTTCTGGGTCACCCAGAATTCTTTGAGTCCTTTGAGTTCTCTAATCCCAAGAACCTTCTATCTTTGAGACACTGTAACTCTACATGAGTTCTCCTTACAGGCAGGTAATCACTTGTTTTTATGCAAGAAGATGTCTCATGTAACACTCCCTTGTCTGCCTACCATTGCCCTTGTCCTCTGCCAATGCCATTGTTGAAACAACCCAATGAAGCATCCAGCTTTAGGGAATCCAGAATCAACTAAGTTGCAATGAAGCAACTGAAAGGCTTGAGTGACTATCCAAGGCACTAGCAATGGGTCAGGGGCAATCTGATGGCTTTAAGGGGGAAAGACCAAGAGAACCAAACTGGAGTTCTCTGGTTGGCATTGCAGCCTTTTATACTACTAGAGTATGTATGTACATGTTTGTGTTGGATCTACTGATGACCTGCACCAAACCAGTTTGATGCATGGATCATGTCATATCCCAAACTCTACCTGAATCCCCGAGGTATTCCTGAGTCGTTCCCGAGTCATTTCCTTATGATTCCCAAGTCATCCCCGAGTACTCCCGAGTACTCTCAAGTATTCCCGAGTTTCCCGAGTTAAACCTGAGCCGGTCCACTTACCTCCTTATACCCGAATAATATGTATTCCCCTGAGTCTAGCTCCGAGTCTCCTCTGAGATTTCTGACTTCCGGCCCTGTACTATTCCCTTTACACCCTGTACACGCGGAACTAACATTCATCCGAGTTTCCGAGCTTCCGAGTACATATCCCCTTTCGTCCTCTCTACATTCTTGTACCTTTATTAACCCCTTTCGGACCTTCGGATCTTAGGTTCCTCCGAGGCAGTGTTCCCGCCACTCGGCACTCTCGTAGCTCCGGAACACTGCCCTGAAATCTTGTTCATCTTGTGTTTCCGTGTTTTTCCCTTTAGTATAAATACCCTTTGTTTACCCTCCTGTACTTTAGTTCAAATATCAACTTAGACACACCCATGTCAACTTAGACTGACTCCTGTCAACTTTGATACTCTCCTCATCGTGTTCGACATCCTCCTGCCTGTTTGGGACGAATTCCTCTCGTCTCTGATGCCTCGAGTTTGTTCCCTCCTCGTTGTTCACTGACTTGATCACTGCCTGAGCTACCACCTTGCTCCGATGCTCCGACCCGACCTCTTCCGACCTCTGGGACCCGAACTGCAACAAGGGCACAGCACATAAGCTGAGACCAAGTCCCACATCCGAGTGAACTCCAAGTTTCCAGAGTTTCGGCCAGGAGTCCGATCTGCGTCTTGACAGATCATGAGTTCTTGTATTAGCGCTTGTATAGTACTTGTATACATTCGACCCGAGATTTGCCCCTTTCCCATGGTTCAAATCACTCCAAACTGTGAGGCTAGATAGTGCCTAGTATGAACTACCTGCCACTACCTTCCCCTATTTTTCCATCCACCAGTTGTGGAGAAATCAAATAATTTCTCCAACCATATCTCTTTTACTACCAATAGCTACCTACTGCATCTATTGCTTAACATCTTGTACTAGCTTGAGTACCAGAGAGAGAGTTGGTCATGTGACCTGTCTGAGTCATCATGAGTCATTGTCAAGCCTGCAGACCAAAGCCCGTGATTACAAAGCTATTGAGCTGAATCTGGCAATTGGACTCGGCATTGGTAAGCTTTCTCTTAGCATTTGTCAGCTTTCCCTTGACATTAGTCAGCTTTCTACATAGCCTGAACTAGATAGGAAACTACACAGCCATATGTATTTACTGATAAAGGAGAGCAGACCAGGTTCCAAAAAGAACATCAGATATATAGGATACATCTTATACAGAAGAAACTCTGTGTAGAACCTGAGAGAGCTCCACCTCAGTGGGATCTGAGAAGCACCTCAGGAAGTGTCAGGGACAGTCTCTGCTTGGAAAAAAGACTCCAAGTAGATGCTTACCAGTGGAACTCATCATAGGAAACCCAAGAGAGGCCCTTGTGAGATTTCCACCCCCTGTTATGATCGCCTCTTTTCTCTCACCACGTTCTATTCTTGTTCACCCCTTCTTTTCTCCCTCATTGATGTCCCTCTATCTCCTCAGACTTCTATCTCCACTGATCGGTTCTCTCGCACCGATTACGTAGTTCCTTTTACTCATCCTTTCCATCATGTTCTTCCACATTCTACAATGATGTGTCCCCTAGGTTAGGGCAGGCATTACTTGGTCCATGCATATCCTTCCCTTTCTATATAAACCCTCGTACTTCCTGTATTCTCTCCTTAACTTTGACCTACTCAATATCCCCTCGAATATACCAAGGTCATTGCTCCTCGTCTCCGGGCCTCTCTTAGTCTTCGTCATACTATTGAGTCAATGCTTCCTCGAAAACCCTGAAACCTCCAGTGTTCGTCTTGACGCCTGAACCCTCAAAGAAGGCCCTTTGAGTGATCTCTAGATCAATCGAGTCTACACTTGTACCTACCTGGTCCAAGTGTAACAAAAGGTCAAAGTTACTTCACAAGGCTATCACCGTTATAGTCCTCCACCATTTCGTACCCACAGAACAACCCTCGGTACTCGTGGCGAGGCGCCCGAGAACAACCTGTCGACTCACCCTCAGAAGCTGAGCTCTCTGAACCGGAAGAAAACTCTGACCAAGACGTAACTATATCATCTGACCTCAAACAAACCCAAGACCTCGACTTAGCCCACCAGCTTGCCCATAGTCACCTCCCTCATGCTCCCACTCCTCCTTCCCCAACTCCTATCACCACCAACCTAGTCTTTCCCCCTCTCACCCCACTCCCCCTATCCTACACACCTTCCTCGTCACTTCCCAGACCACCCTCACCTATGTCTTCCTCGAAACTAACTGAACTCCGTATCGGAGCACCGGAAGCCTTTGATGGATCCTATGACAAGTCCACCCAATGGTTGAATGCAGTCTGCTTCTACCTCCTGGTCAATGATAAAGTCTATGACACCGATAACAAGATGATCGCCTTCGCCCTCTCTTACATGACCAAAGGATCTGCCCTCACTTGGGCAACCACGTTCAGACAGAACACCATCACCGGAACAACCATAGCCATGGGTACATTCTCCGATTTCGTCACCAAGTTCGAAACCGCATTCAAACACCACGATGTCACTGGGACCACCATCGCCTGGCTCTCCACCAAATGCATGACCAAAGGGAAGAACAACACCTACTCCCCGACCCTCATCGAGTACATTTCACACTTTAAAAACTACTCAACGCTCACAAGCATCACCAACCAGAATGTCCTCATTGGATACTTCTCTGCTGGAATCCCCTCCCCCCTCATGCACTGGGTCATGTCCATGGACACCGTCCCTTCCACCATCGACAACTGGTACAAAAAGGCCATCTCCTTCCAAACCCAATGGGAAGGTGCTGAGGAGGTCTCCAAACGAAACTCCAAACCCGCTCACCAATCTTACCATTCCTTCTCCACCCCCGCCAAGACCCGTGACCCTGATGCCATGGACATAGACGTCATCAGAGTAGGAAAACTCACGGCTGAAGAACGTAAGAAATGTATGGAGAAAGGACTCTGTTTCCGCTGTCGACAACCAGGACACATGAGCTCCAAATGCCCCAAGCACAAGGAAAACACACCCAAAGTCCGACAGGTTGTGGAAGACCTTCCAAAGTTGGAACCAGTTGACGATGACAAAGAAGATGAGAATGTGAGAAAGATCTCCTTCTCCACTATGGATTTTTAGAATGGGAAACTCCTTCGACGCGAGTCTTCCCTAGTGTAAAGTGTGCTGCGATCAATGTAAAAACTACCCCATCCATGCAAATTCCAGTTCAACTTATCGAACCATCGCACACCTTGAAAGCCATCAACACTCATGCCCTTATTGATAGCGGTGCAAGCACCTCCTGCCTCGACTGGGGATTCGTCAGGAAACACTCCCTCCCCACCGCCTGGCTACGGAAACCCATTTACACAAGGAACGCCGATAACTCCATTAACAGCAAAGGAGTGATTCGCTTCACCTCCATTCTCTTCCTCAACATCGAAGGTATTGCCCGAAAGGTCACCTTCCACGTCATCTCCCTAGGGAACGAAAATGTAATCTTGGGACTCCCCTGGCTCAAAGACGTTAATCCAACCATTGACTGGAACTGAAGAACCCATCCATCGACGAATCCCTCGATCAGTCCAAGGACCTCTACCTTTCCCACACTGCTGACACCTTCCGCCACAACTCCCATTTCCAGAGGACCCTCTATCGACCCCCTCGGCACACCCATGTCAATGTGATCACAGATTCCCAACTCTTTGAGTACAACGGATGGGAAGAAGAATCCCAATTCCTGGCTCACACAGATACGAACCGAACCCTTCACCGAATCATCAGATGCGGATCCCATTTCCTTTACAGAGGCTCCCCCCTGGAAGAAAAGATATCTAAAATCACCACCGCTACCGAACTGGCCGCCGCTGCCGAAAAGGCAAAATCCAAACAAACCCTTCCCCCCGAATTTGCTGACTATGCTTCAGTCTTCTCCAAAGAAGCCACTGATCATGTTCCTCCATCCAGACCCTATGACCACAAGATCAACCTTGACGATTTTTTCACCCCGAAGATTGGAAAGGTTTACCCCTTATCTCCAGAAGAACGGAAAGCCACCGAAGACTTCCTCCAGGAAAACCTTGACTGCAGGAAGATCCGTCCTTTGAACTCCCCCCAAGCGTCCCCGTTCTTTTTCATTAAAAAGAAAGATGGTGGTCTCCGCCCTTGTCAAGATTACCGTTACCTGAACAAACATACCACTCGGTACGCCTACCCGCTCCCACTCATCTCGGACCTCATCGACAAACTCAAGGATGCCAAATTGTTCACCAAATTTGACGTCTGCTGGGGGTATAACAATGTTTGCATCAAAGATGGCCACCAATGGAAAGCTGCCTGCATCACCCACAAAGGTCTCTTTGAACCAACTGTGATGTTCTTCGGACTTACCAACTCCCCAGCCACATTCCAACGATTCATGAACGACTCCTTCCGAGACATGATCGCAGGAGGATGGCTTGTCATCTATATGGACGACCTCCTTATCTTCTCCCTGGACCAAGAAACCCATTGCGAATGCACTAAACATGTCCTCCAACGCATGACAGAACTGGACCTCCACCTCAAACTGGAGAAATGTTGTTTCGCCACCACTGAAGTAGAATACCTTGGCATGATCGTCAAACCCGGACAACTTGCCATGGACCCTGTAAAATTAGATGGTATCACTAGCTGGCCTATCCCCAGAAAGGTCAAGGACGTCAGGTCGCTCCTTGGCTTCGCCAACTTCTACCAATGCTTTATCCCCGACTACTCCGACTACTCCAACGTCACACAACCCCTCATCGACCTCACCAAGAAAAACCTACCTTGGGACTGGTCCCCCGCTTGCCAGGCCTCCTTTGACACTCTTAAGTCCTTGTTCCTATCAAAACCTGTCCTTCGCCTTCCTGACCTCATCGCCCCCTTTGCCATTGCCACCGACGCCTCCAAGTATGCCTCTGGCACCATCCTCCTCCAAACTGACTCAAACGGTGAATGGCACCCCTGTTCCTACCTCTCCCAATCATTCTCCCCTGCCGAACGAAACTACAACACTTATGACAGAGAACTCCTCGCTGTCATCCATGCCCTAAAGTCATGGCGACACTACCTCCACGGATCCCCTTTTCTTGTCCAAGTCTTCACCGACCACAAGAATCTCACATACATCCACTCCCCCCAAAACCTAAATCATCGACAGGCTCGTTGGCTCATTGACCTCGCCGACTTCCACCTAACAATAATCCACGTCCCTGGAAAACTCCTCGCTGGCCCAGACACCCTCTCCCGCCGCCCCAACCTCCTCCCCCATACTGATGACGACAACAACAGAGTCACTCTCCTTCCCCCATCCCTCTTTATCAACATCATTGATGTCACCTTGTCACATCGCATCGAATCCGCCTCCACCGGCGACCCCCTAGTCCTTCAGGCCCTCCAGTCCATGAATGAGGACATCCCTGTCCCCTTCCGCTCCCTCCTCTCCGACTGGCAGGTCGAAGCAGGCATCCTAACCTACCACGGCCACATCTATGTTCCTAACTACAACTCCCTACGCCATGCCATTCTCCAACGTTGCCATGACCATGAAATGGCCGGTCACCCTGGTTACCTAAAAACCCGTCAACTTGTTGCAGCAGAATTCTGGTGGCCCAGCCTCGCCTCCTACATCTGTAAATATGTTGCAGGCTGTGCAACCTGCCAGCAGAACAAAACCAATACCCATCCCACTGTCCTGCCGCTCACACCCATCCACTCCTCCGCCTCCCAGCCCTTTCAACAGGTCTCTTGTGACCTTATTACCAACCTTCCCTCTGCTGCCGGCTTTGATTCCCTTTTGGTTGTGGTTGACCATGGGCTTACTAAGGGGGTGATTCTCTGTCCCACGAAAAAAATGTCACTGCCGAAGGCATTGCCGCACTCTTTTTCCACAAAGTATACCTTCGCTTCGGCCTCTACAACAAAATCATCTCTGACTGAGGCCCCCAATTCACTTCCTCCTTCGCTCGTGAACTCAGAAAACTCTTGAAATATGACCTGTCTCTCTCCACCACCTACCACCCCCAATCTGACGGAGAAACCAAACGGGTAAACCAGGAAGTCGAAACTTACCTTCGGATCTTCTGTGGGAATAATCCCGGATCCTGGGCCAACAACATCTCCCATGCCAAATTCGCTCATAATCACCACCCCCATTCGGTCACCAATCAATCTCCGTTCTACCTCATGATGGGTTATGAACCCCGCGCCCTTCCGTCAGTAATCTCTGATACCTCTATTCCTGCAGTAGAAACCTGCTTAAAGACCCTCTCCGCCACTCACGACGAAGCTCTAGTGGCGCATGAACTAGCCCGCCAAGTCATGGCAGCCAGAACCCGATGATCCTTCTCCCCATTCAAACTTGGAGACAAAGTCTGGTTAGAGGCCAGAAACCTCAAACACTCTGTAGTCAACCCAAAATTCGCCCCCAAACGAGAAGGACCCTTCACAATCACAAAAGTCCTATCCCCGATCGTTTACCAACTCTGCTTGCTGAAGACATGGAAAATCCACCCAGTTTTCCATGCACCTCTCTTATCTCCCTATCGTGAGAACGCCATCCACGGTCCTAATTTCCCTTCGCCACCCCCTGACCTTATCGATGGAGAAGAAGAGTACGAAGTCAAGAAGATTCTATGCCACCGTGGAACTCCGACCAAACGATCATTCCTGATCTGATGGAAAGGATATTCGGCTGAAGAAGATTCTTGGATCCCAGAACGGAATCTGAAGCATGCAAAGTCCACTCTCGCCACCTACAAAAGACTTCATCCTGCCGTTTTCTCCTCTTAACTTTCCCCCACCACCTCCTCTCTACCATGTCCACCAATGCTTCCTTGATTTCTACTGTGTCCTCTCTTCCTATGATTTCACTTCTTTCTTCTTGCAGTTCTTTTCCTACCTCTACCAGGTCGGACACTGGTTGGGGACTACCTCGAAGAGATGGTAGGGGATCTCCAGATGTCACTAACGTGTCTACTTCTCCTCTTGCTCAGGTGGAACCTGCATCTCATTCCCCGGTAAACCCCACGCCCATCCTATCCATCAATGTTCCCCTCTCCACCCATCGCCTTCGTGAAGGAACCTTAGACAGTCATGCTCGCGACGTCCTTGATTCCCATCTGTACGCCCCACACCTCCACCGTGCTTTTGAGTTTCACCTCAAACTGAACTCTCCTCTCTGGAGCATAACTCGCATCTACCTCCAAAACCAATGCCTGAAAGCTATCCTCGATCTCGCCTCCTTTCCATCCAGTATTGGCTGCAGATGCAACACCCTTTGCACCATCCAACGCGAAGTTGAAGAAGACCTATTTTCCACCTTCTACCAGATGCAAATGCCTGAGTTCGCTGACGATCTGGAACAATATGTCCAAGAACTGACCACATCCACCAACCCCCAGCCTCTTCTGTCTGCTTCCTCCTCCCCACTCTCCCCTGAAGTCAAGTTGACCCTCCAATGCGCCGAGCTCCGTCACGAAGTTGATACTATGGGAACTATTCACAGCATACCAGTCGACACTCCACTCTCCCACAACCAGCCTCACTATCACGAATCTTGTTTCGAGTGTCACCACCTCGGACACATCCGCATCCATTGTCAATGGTATGTCTGTCCGATTTGCAAAGTCAACAGCCCCGGCCATCCTCAGCGATGCTGCCCTCTGGGCCGTCCTCATTCTCGCCTCTCCTCGTCATCATCCTCCTCCTCCCAACCTTGTCCTATCCCTCCTCCACATTCTCGATGAATGGTCCCCGAAAACTCTCGAATCTGTCGTCGTAACCCTCGTTCTCGCTCCCTTCCCTGCTCTCATTCTCCTTTGGAAGACTTCGAATATGATGACGTTGCCATCGGCAACATGACTGGTTCCCCCGTCTCTTCCTATATCAACTTCTGACTTGCAGTTCATACATTATCCTTCTGATGTAAAAAGGGGGTAATGTTACAATCACCTCTTTTCTCTCACCACATTCTATTCTTGTCCACCCCTTCTTTTCTCCCTCGTCGATGTCCCTCTATCTCCTTGGACTTCTATCTCCACTGATCGGTTCTCTCGCACCGATTACGTAGTTCCTTTTACTCATCCTTTCCATCATGTTCTTCCACATTCTACAATGACGTGTCCCCTAGGTTAGGGCAGGCATTACTTGGTCCATGCATATCCTTCCCTTTCTATATAAACCCTCGTACTTCCTATATTCTCTCATTAACTTTGACCTACTCAATATCCCCTCGAATATACCAAGGTCATTGCTCCTCGTCTCTGGGCCTCTCTTAGTCTTCATCGTACTATTGAGTCGATGCTTCCTCGAAAACCCTCGAACCTCCAGTGTTCATCTTGACGCCTGAACCCTCAAAGGAAGGCCCTTTGAGCGATCTCTAGATCAATCGAGTCTACACTTGTACCTACCCGGTCCAAGTGTAACACCCCCGAACTAGATATGTCCACTATTAGGGTAGGACACCTGTAGGGAGAAAGCCCTATGAGGGCAACTAAAGGGAATAGATTCCCAGCAGTAGGAACCTATCAGTTCACTATACTTGCTATCCACTCTAGGAGCTAAGAGGTAGCAGAGTACGCTGTCTCAGCCCAATTATCCACTCTAGGTAATTGTGCTATAGACACCTAATCTCCCCAACTCCTTAGTATGCAATAGCATTGCGTTATTGAACCAATCCGAGTGACTAAGAGACTTGTGTTAACCCACCTTGCAATTGATCTGCAAACATATGACAACCCAACATCTGGACATATCTTTGGATTACCAGCCACAAAGCAATTGTAGACGTAACATCCCTACATCACTGCTGTGCAAGACCCAACATCTATCCACACTGCCTTTCTAGATGACCAATTCCTAGAAACACCTTGGTAGAGTTGAATCACCTGATCTTCTCAATGAACTCAACCTTTGCTACTAGTAACCACAAGACTTACTAGAGCCATCTGTGTGCTTATCCATCAGTACACCATGTACCAACCAGACCACAAGAGGAACCTTCTAGCCATATTGATCCCCTTCAACTATTGTTGAAGATTGATGAACCACCCACGTTACTGGCGAGACTAAGTTTACTCACTGACTCAATACTCCTTAATTGTGTGTGTTGATTCGTCTAGAAGAAATACCATTTTCCTACCTTATAGTCTGTCATCCATGGAAGCTTAGGCAAGTTGTCTGGGAAACTATATCAGTTCTGAGTTGCCTTAGCTTAGAAAGACGACACTGATGAGTCCCAATATAGACTATGTACATATGTGGCAGCATGAGGTAAGGGCATGGATCAAGCATAGCCATGAAATGGAAGGAAAGTAAAGCATGAGGCAACCACATGCAGTGGCAGAATGGAAGTGGAACATGTGGCATGTGGTTATGACAAATGAAACACATAGGGAAATGAAAAGAAGAATGGAAGCTGAGCACAGCATGGAAATGAATGAAGCTGTGCGTCATGCACAAGGCAGACATGAGTCTGGTGCAAAGGCAGCATAGCTGTCATGAGACTGAGGGGATCTTATCAATCACGACAAGAGGTAAAAGGAAAAGTGAAAAGAACAAGTCTGTTATGTTAGGTGCTAGAGAGCGACCATAACAATTGTGTTCTTTTCTACTGTCATGCTCAACGGCCCACTGCTGTTGCTCACCATTGGGCTTGAGCCTATTTATGAGTTGGATCTGCCAACCTATGAGTCAGAACTGGACTCACCTCCTCCAGCCAAGTGCTCCAAACATGCTTACCACAACCAGATCATGGCACCTCCCACTGATTCTTGGAATAAGGAGGACTTCATTGACATCTATGGCTTATCCAGGAATGAAGATGATGGGTTTCCTTGGATCTGCTTATCAGTATCCATTCCTCTCTACACACACATGACCCACCAATGGCAGCATTTGCACCCACAGCTAGTAGTCATATTAGTATTTGTGGTAGTGTATGTTCCTGCAATGAAAATAATTGCAACTGCATGAAATGTGCATATAGACATCAGATTTTTAAAAAGCATTGAATACTTGACTCTGGTGCTTCAATACACTTTATATCTCTAAGAGATGCCTTTACATGTTTAGTAAAGAAGAGTGCCTACCAGTGCAAACTACAGCAGCTACCATTTATATGGATGGGAAAAGAACCATTCATTTACTGTTACAGTCGCTCTCTAGCACCTAATATAACAGACTTATGATTTTCTTCCCGTCTTCTCCTTGGCCTCATGCAGTGCACAATGTCTATTTCACATCAGTGCTGTGCACTTCTATGCTTCTCATTTCATGTACCACATGCCTCATGTTAACCTTTCACTTTTCATATAAGTAGTGCCTTCTTCTCAGCTGTGCTTGATGCACGCCCCTTATGCATGTCTTTCATATAGGCTGTGCCTTCTCCTTCATTCTGCCACCATCATGTGGTTGTATCATGACTTTCTTCCATTTCATGGCTATGCTTGATGCATGCCCCTAACACATGTTACTTACATACTTAGCCTCTGTCTGGACTAATTTGGTACAATCATGTACAAGCCTCCTAGTAGTATTTAAAGGCCTAAGCTGCCGCCAGAGAACTACAGCTTAGTTCTCTTGGTCTTTCCCCTACAAAGCCATCAGACAGCTCCTGATCCATTGCTGGAGCCTTGGACAGTAATCCCTTCGGTGTCTCAGCTCCCTTACTAATAGTTCAGTTACCTTTGCGCAACCTAGTTGACAGTCACTCAACATGACCTTGTACCCTAGTCGGATTTCCTAAAGTACCCTTAATGGGCTTGTATTGGGTCGTTTCATTTACAATAGGTTGATAGCCGTAAGTGCTCTTATGATATTGAGCTGCATAATGTGGGACACATACATACATAACTCCAGTGTCAACCTCATTTTCTTAAGGCACCACTACAATTGGGAGCTAAAGTGACTGGAGAAATGAATACCATCACTGTGACATATGGTGATGGTGATATACTAGTGCCTTTTACATCCAGTCAACTCAGCTGAAATATGTACACTTTGAAGGCATCTCTGGTTCACTCCCATGCCCTTGGGACCATCAATTATGCAACAGTCCATTGTTGACTAGGTTACCCTTCAAAAGAGGTTGCCAAGAAGGGAAGCAACATAACTCTGGACTCCCAGACTTCTCAATTCTGAATGATGTTTCTACCATCTGTCCTGGCTACATTAAAGGCAAACAGCCTCAATGCTCCTTTCCTCCTTCAACCATGTGCACTAAGCATGCATTTGAGCTTATCCACATAGACATTAAGCCCTTCCCAACTGAATCATACCACAAATACACATATCTAATCATCTTCCTAGGTGATTTCACCTCTATGGCTTGGACCATCCCTTTGCATGCCAAGAGTGTGGCATTGACAGCCACTTGCCAATTCCTTTAGATGGTGAAGATGCAATTCCAAGTGTCAGTACAAGATTGGATGTCAGACTTTAGTGGAGAGCACAAATCTGCTGCATACAATGATTTGCTCAAGGGGGAGGGAATTAGAGTCTATAACTCTGCCCCCCACATACCCCAAAAAAACAGACATGCAGAATGCTTTATGCACACTCTCATGGACAAAGCTGAGGCTATGCATTGGTACTATTGCTTATTAAGTATACCTACATTGCATACTAGCTTTTACCTTAGCTTACTTAATGGCTTACTGAGTATTCTACAGGTTATGAGTCCCAGTACTATTAAGTAACCAACAAGCTCACTCACTCAGACTTGACTTGGACATGGTCAAAGCTGTCAAGTTGAAACACAATGGTGAAAATTGATTCAAATGGCAGGTTCCTGAGAGGAAATGACTAGCCAATTACCTTGTAGGAATCCACCAGAACCAATCAAGAATGTTTTTGACTCACTCACACAATGAATGATCAAGTGCACAGTCCTGAAATCCATTTTCAACCATTTTCAACACTTCAACATAACATGGAAATATATTGACTATCTAACGAAGCGATTCCACAAGGCCCACCAGTCAGAACAAGCCAGAACACAGTAGGAGTGGGCAAGGAGGGAAAAATGCTACATGGGAGAATTGACAAAGGAGCTGCAGCCATAGGACCAGGTATGAAGACCACAAATCACCATAAGACTGATGGTGTAAGCCTCATGACCCTGGCAAGTGGCCCATGAAATAACCAAAAGGTCAAACTCATACTCATTAAATCACAACCACCATAAGTCACATCCACTATACC
Source organism: Boletus subdepauperatus (assembly GCA_038092595.1). Taxonomy (NCBI): domain Eukaryota; kingdom Fungi; phylum Basidiomycota; class Agaricomycetes; order Boletales; family Boletaceae; genus Boletus; species Boletus subdepauperatus. Next base: position 38,493 of record JBBPQQ010000001.1, read on the forward strand.
ATCAAAACAGACCCAGCCACATGCAAGTGAATCACATGGAGGCTGGGTGGTAGTGGACAGGGACAACAATGATGAAAAACATTGAGTGCATGAGCATGCCAACAACCCAGAAAATGGAGCAGATACACCCTTGGACAAAACTACTGCCAGTGCCCAAGGCCATTTGGGATCAAGGTGACCAGGGGAACACCAGCATGAGTGTTCAAAGCACATGATTCAACCACCCAGGGCATCCTGTGATGAGGAAAACCCCATGTCCATCAGAGGTCCCTGTGGACATAATGGGGGATGATGAGCTTCATCTGGACACACCCACAAAGCCACCTAATGAACCTGAAGAAACAAAGGGGCAAAGGGGCAAGGAGAGGGTTGAGATAATTGTATCCAAGTTGTCCAGAGAGTGCATGGGAAGTACAGGCAATAACTGCATTGAAATGCATTGACCTGCACAGAACCAGTTCCATGCAAAGTCAAACATTAGACCCAAATGAGTGAATTTCCACCTTTATCTTACAAATGGAATTCCTGTTAGAAATTGTGATTCTTCCTCCCACTCATTGTACTTGAAGAGTTGGAAGTCAGTGATGGCGTTGACATGGGTGTGTCAAGGGGGTCAATAGATGGGTTTTTGGAAATGAGAGTCATGGCAGGAGGTGTCAGCGGTGTGGGAAAGGTACAGGTCTTTGGACTGGTCAAGGGACTCGTTGATGGATAAGGTGCTTCGGTTCCAATCAATGGTCGGGTTGACATCTTTGAGCCAGGGAAGCCCTAGGATTACATTTTTGTTTCCTAGGGAGATGACGTGGAAGGTAACCTTCCAGGCAATACCTTCAATGTTGAGAAAGAGGGTAGAGGTGAAGCAGATTACCCCTTTGCTGTTAATGGAGTTGTTGGCGTTTCTTGCGTAGATAGGTTTTTGCAATTGTGTGGTGGGGAGGGAGTGTTTCCTGACAAATCCCCAGTCAAGGCAGGAGATGCTTGCTCCACAGTCAATAAGGGCGCAGGCGTTGACAGCTTTTAAGGTGTGCGATGGTTCAATAAGTTGAACTGGAATTTGCATAGATGGGGTAGTCTTTACATTGATTGCAGCACACTTTATACTAGGAAAGGCTTGCGTCAAAGGAGTTTCCTGATCTAAAAATCCATGGTAGAGAAGGAGATCCTTCTCACATTCTTGTCATCGTCATCGTCAACCAGTTCTAACTTGGGTAGGTCTTCAACAACTTGCTGAACTTTGGGCGTCCCATTCTTGAAATTGGGGCATTTGGAGCTCATGTGCCCAGATTGTCGGCAGTGGAAGCTAAGTCCTTTCTCCATGCATCTTTTTCGTTCTTTGGCGGATAGTTTTCCGACTTTGATGACGTCTATGTCCATGGCATCAGGGTCTCTGGCTTTGGTGGAAGTGGACAAGGAGTGATAGGATTGGTGAGCTGGTTTGGAGTTCCGTTTGGAAATTTCTTCGGCTCATTCGCCTTCTTGTACCAATCATTGATGGTGGAGGGAACAGTTTTTATAGACATGATTTGGCGCATGAGGGGGGAAGGGATGCCAGCAGAGAAATATCCAATGAGGACGTTCTGGTCAGTGATGCTTGCGAGGGAAGAGTAGTTCTTAAAGTGAGAAACATACTCGATGAGGCTTGGGGAATAAGTGTTGTTCTTTCCCTTGGTCATGCGTTTGGTGGAGAGCCAGGTGATGGTGTTGTCCATGGTGTCGTGGTGTTTGAACGCGGTCTCAAATTTGGAGACGAAGTCAGAGAAGGTTCCCATAGTTATGGTGGTTCCAGAGATGGCATTCTGCCTGAAGGTGGTTGTCCAGGTGAGGGTGGAACCCTTGGTCATGTAGGACAAGGCGAAGGCAATTTTCTTGTTGTCATTGTCGTAGACTTTTTCATTGACGCAGAGGTAGAATCGTATGGCGTTCAGCCACTGAGTGGACTTGTCATAGGATCCATCAAAGGCTTCCGGTGCTCCAATGTGGAGTTCAGTGGGTTTCGAGAAGGACATTGGTGAGGGTGGTCTGGGGAATGGTGGGGGAGGGAGAGGTGGTGCGTAGGATAAGGGAAGTGGAGTGAGAGGGGGAAAGACTGTGTTGGTGGCAGTGGGAGTTGGGAAAGGAGGTGTGGGGGTGTGGGGAAGGTGTGTGTGGGCTAGCTGATGGGCTAGGTCAAGGTCTTGGGTGCGTTCAAAGTCGGACGATAGAATTACGTCTTGGTCAGAGTTCTCTTTGGGTTCAGAGTTTTCGGCTTCAGAGGGGGAGTCAAGGGTTTGTTCTTGGGTGCCGTGCCATGAGTACCAAGGGTTGTTCTGCGGGTACAAAATGATGGAGGACTATAATGGTGATAGCCTCGTGAGGTAACTTTGACCTTTTGTTATGCTTGGCCCAGATGGGGACAAGCGTAAACTCGATGGAACAAGAGTTCACCCTAGGGGTCTTCCTTTAGGGGTTCAAGTGTCAAGATGGACGCCAGGGCTTTGAGGGTTCTAAGGAAGCATTGACTCAATAGTACAATGGAGACTAAGAGAGTTCCAAGGCAAGAGATTCAATGACCTTGGTATATTCTAGGTGGTATCAAGTAGGTCAAAGTTAGAGAGAATACAGGAGATACAATGGTTTATATAGAGAGAAGAAAGCACACACAGACCAAGCAATGCCTGCCCTAATTGAAGGGACGCATCATCATAGAACGAGAAAGAATACAATGGAAACTATGAGTAAGGGGAACTACGTAATCAGCGCGGGAGAACCGATCGGTGGAGATAGCAGTCCGAGGAGATAGGGAGGAATCAACAAGGACAAAAGAAAAAGTTAAACAAAGAAAGAGTTCATTGGAGAAAAGAAACGATTGTAATATGGTACTGGTACATGACGTTACTCATGGACTCACTCCTAGTATTACTGGGACTGTTTTGCCTAGGAGATTTTATTTCCCTAGCTTTTAGTGTTCTATTCATGGAGGCAAAAGCAGTCGTCTGGAGAACATTCTTGTTAGTGTTCTTTGTGTTTAACCCTTGTGATCATTGGATCAGTCATGCCAGGAAATCCTGGCTATACCAGGTTCCTTTGCCTTGATTTTCATTAGTCAAACTTTCAAGTCCAGACCACTGATGTGCTTCACGCCCTGGCATACCAGGTGATTCCTACTATAATAAATCATAGACAACTTTCAGATTCCCATAAACTTCCTTTGGATTACCAAGTAAGTTACAATGATCTTTCAGTTGATGATATGCTTTTGGCATAAAATCCCCCTGCTATTGGAGAATCACATGCACGGAGGATGAGGTCTTACATGCTCCTTTCCCTTATCCAGAACATTATCAGCCTCTAACAAAGGTGTGACATGCCTTATTTCCTGATCAATGGGGAAGATCAATTATTCATGGAGATAAATGGCCTGCTAGATATTATGGTTCACCATATGGTCCAAGCACCTGTTGCACTCTGCACTATCCTAATAGAATAGTAATAGGACCAATGGCAGAATGCATGTGTATGCATGCATATCTAAATAGGATCTCTGATGCAGAAGTTAACCAGGTTCTCATCTATGCCTTATATCCTGAGATCCCAATTAGACATATGCATGATGAACCAATTGTCATGGACCATCTCAAGGAAACTTCAATACCATTGACCACACTCAGACAAGGACTAATCCTTCAACAAGGTTATGACAAAAAAAAACAATGTGTCAAAATGCAAACCATCTACAGTCTGCATGACACTAACTACCCGGAGTTTGATGCACCTGCTATGAGATAACCAACCCTGAGTACATAGGCCAGTGGGCAACTGTGCATGCTGTAAATCCCAAGGATCTCAGCCTTCCCAAGTGTCCTAATGGACATGCCATCCTCCTCTACACTTATGAGGGCAAGGAACAGTGTTTAGTTTTAGAAGGGAACAGTTTTTGTTTTCCAGGTTCAGATTTATGAGATTCATATATTCATTTCCAAGGTGACAAGATTCTTTCTGGGGAACAACAAGGTAATGGAGTATATTTTTCTTTCTTCCCACATAAATATGGAAAGTGTCATATCCTGAACTCTATTAAAGAGAGTATTGCTTCTGGTCCTGAACCAGAAGAACAATTGTCATTTCTTCTACTGCCACATTTGATGAGTTTGATTTCCCAAATTGTCCTAAAGAGACACTACTTGAGAAACCACCTTCCAAAAATCAATATCCAGACACTAATGACCAAGAGGATACAAATCAAGGAGAAGACAACAGTCTCCTGATCATAATCAACCTAATCATCCATCACCGCAAAGACCTGACCTAGGTTGACCAGGATCAGATATCAAAGAAAGTGATGATGATCTATATGGTCAATCCTAACCACCCAAATCCACAGGAAGTAAATCGACAGGAGAGAATGCCAGAATTCTGCTGCTCCTGTACTATCTTGAGTTCCAATTCCACCTTGACCAAAATTTCCTCAATTACCTAAACATACTAATACATCTATGAGCTATGAAAAAGAACATCCTAGAGATGCAATGAAACCATGTGTTTGTCCTATTAGAACCATTAAACTGGTTATTGACAAGGATTTAATATATAGGAATTGGACACTGACCCAAATCAAACAATAGATAAGGACAGATCAAGATTTCATATGAAAGGTGCTTAGGAAAGGATACCAGGAACAACCAGATCCTATGCCATCATGATCTATAAATCATAGCTCTGAAGATAGAGATATTCCCATGCTGGGAAACTCAAGCAAGAAGAAGCCTAATTGAATGGCTGAGAAAGTCAAGTTATCTTGTTCATTCATTTCTGAATTATTGGCTCATGCTATAGAATCTTTGGATGTATTGAAATTCTTCCATGATATTAAAAAGATGCCATTAGAAGATAAAAAAGATTGGAAAAACACTTGAAATGATGAAATGAAATCACTTGCTAATCGAAAGGTTTAAAAATTGGTTGATTTACCTTCAGGTCAAAAACCCATAAAATGTCAATGAATCTTTGTTGCAAAGTCCAATGGATGCAACAAGCACACTTGATAGCCAAGGGTTTTACTCAAGTCTAAGGAATTTATTTCAAGGAAACCTTCTCACTGGTTGCATGGGAGCTTGACATGTGTTATACGAGACGTTCCTTTGTGGACATCAGAGACTGAGGCTGTCTTGAGAAGAAACTCATGAAGAGTTGCAGCATCTCAAAGACAGCAAGTTCAAAGGAGCAAAGGGTTTTCATGAGATTTGAGGGTTTTAGAGAAACTCTCAAAGGATTCTGAGGACGTGAGGGATGTCAGGGCAAAGGCTCACAAAGGTTACACTGAATTGCATAGAACTAGTGTAAAGATACAAGGTACTAAGGGAATGCTGTGTAAACTAAGGATACATCATTATGGAAGTGTGAAGAATGTCAAAGAACAATGAGTATAGGAAATACATGATCGGTGTAAGAGAGCCGACCAGTGGAGATATCATCTGAGATAACAAGAGAGCAAAAAATAGAAAGAATAGTTCCTTCTGGTAGTAAAATAGGAACAGCATAGGACAAGGTCAAAGGACAAGCATACAAGAGTGTTAAGGATGTACAACTAAAAGGAGAGAAACATATTCATAGCGACACATACCAAAGAAGACATGGTGCCAATGAGGGAAGACAAGAAGAAAGAGGTTGTGAAAGAGGAGAAAGATCATAACAGCATGCTCAAAGAACAGAATGTGTATGAGCTTGTTGATGTGCCAAAAGGCTACAAAGTCATAAACAATCACTGGGCTTTTGACATCAAACCTGATAGCCGCAAGCACACCTGCCTTATAGCAAAAGGCTTTTCTCAGGTTGAAGGCATTGACTTTGACCACATGTTCTCCCCTGTTTTAAGGTTTTGAGATGGCGTGCTTAAAGCTTGCACTGGCCTCTCTTGAGAACTGACACATCAAAGACCTAGATGTTCAAAGAGCCAATCTATATGGCAAGCTTGATGAAAAGATCTACATGAAACACCCAAAGGCTTTGTAGTCAAGGGGCAAGAGCGTTAAGCCCTCCACTTGAAGCATGCCCTATATGGCCTTGAATGAGCTAGACTCACCTGGGGAAAAACTCTCAATGAGTCCATGAAAGATCTCAGATTCAAACATCTCAAGTCCAATGCTGGTATCTTTTTGTATAAGAAGAGAGGTACTCCAATTGTTGTTGCCACCATTTATGTTGATGATGCTCTATCTTGTGGTCCTGACATCAAAACCATTAATAAGATTAAAGCTGCTTTTATGAAGTGATGGAAGTGCAGAGACTCAGATCCTGCAAAGGAGTTCCTCCATGTGAACATTGGACAGCAAGATCATGATTGATCAATATGCTTACATATCTTGAAAAGATCCTGCAAAGGCTCAACCTTGTCAATCCTTGCATGGCTCCTACTCCTCTTCCTCAGGGTTACCACCCAATGGCTTATGAAGGTGTTGTTGACCTGCAAATCAGATTGCTCTTCCAACAAGTGATTAGATCTTTGCTATACCTCATGCTTGGGACTCATTCTGATATAGTATATGCAGTGATTGCCCTATTGAAGCATGCAGCTAAACTGTTCAAAGAACATTTTGATCACATATTTTATATATGCTGCTATCCACTTGGAAAACAATATTACTCCTTTATATTTGATGGTTCTATGAATGCTGGCTTAATTGCCTACACCAATTCTGATTGGACATCAGATCCAAATACCCAAGGCTTGCAAACAGGCTTCTTTATCAAACTAGCAGGCTGTATTTTCAGCTGGCAATCTTGTCAACAATATCACATGGCATACTCATCCACTAAAGCTGAATATGTTGTGCTATCAGACTGTATGTCATATCCCAAACTTTCACTTATGTATTCCGAGTGCTACCAAGCATTATTGAGCTCCTCCAAGCATTACCAAGTCTTCCAAGAACTCTAACTCGGTCTAGTCAAACCCAAGCTTATTATATCACCTCCAAGTGTCTAACACATTTAATACCCTCTTCCATTCCTATACCTTACTTAACTCCATATGAACTAGTTCTGTCATTACTCATGTTCCAAGACACCACTGCAGCTTGGAGCAAGGACTGCTCCAAGCTGAGATCCAGGATAGCCTCTAGTTTGACACTTATGTATAGGTTTCTTCAGTATTCCTTGCATTCTACATGGTATATAAAGTGTCCCCAAGTTGCCTAGTAGACCTCAGACAGTTAATCAACTAAGATTCCCTCTATCCCTCTATCCCCCCTCTCGACAATCCCCTCATCTTGATCACTCACTGGTTAGCCTACAGCTAAGCTGAGCACCTCTGACCTTTCCCAACCCCCCAACCAATTTTGGGACACCCAGGACTATTGACACAAGGGTGCACCACACACAGTGAAGCCAAGTCCTGAACATCACTGAGTAACTCTGGCTCTTAGAGTTATTCCTCAAAATGAAACCAGTCTTGACAGTATTGATTGTCTATCACATGTCCTTGTCCTCTCCCCCCTGTGTTTATATCATGGCTATTAGAGTCATGTGGTCTCAGACCTGTGCCATCTGTTCCAACCCTTCTTTGTCCCTAAGGTTTAATCCCCTCAGTGCATTCAGGAGTAATTAATGAGGAGCAGAAATCGTTGACCAATTCCTGAGCTTCTTAGCTCATTTGGCTATGCCTTCAATCTCTCAGAACCACCTGCCTCCAGAGTCCCCAACTCCAGCTGCATGGATCATTGTCCTCCCAGATAATTATGAGTCCGCCAAGTCCAAAGATCACCTCTTTGGTCATTCTGCTGCCTTTGATGGTGGCAGGGGAAGTCCCCCAGGCCCTCTGTTGGATGACAACAACCCTGACTTCCCTGATGATGACCTCCCTGCCCTAGACCCTGACTCAGATGAAGAACTACCGGCAGAGCAGATTCCCATAAATATGCTTGCCCAGTTGGTGAGTGCCATCAATAACCTCACTTGTTACTCTCATTACCCCCCCCCACCAACTCTACCTCCTACACTAAAGTCCGAGAACCCAACCAGTTTGATGGAACTGATTCCTGAAAGCTCTGGGGTTTCCTAGTGCAATGTGAGCTGAACTTCCAGGACCACCCCAAGGTCTTCTGTACTGATCATGCTAAATTTACCTTTACGCAGTCGCACCTAAAGGGCATGGCCCTCAAATGGTTTGATCCTGACCTCCTTCTCATGGAGGATCCATCTTTTTGTTCCTTGTGGATGGACAACTTCAAAGAGTTCATTCTTGAACTCTAGATCAACTTCGGCCTGCACAACCCCATCAGAGATACCAAGCACCAGCTCAATCACCTGTTCATCAAGGACAGTGAAACAACCCAATAAGGTCACAGTGTCAACTGGGACTCTAGGGAATCGAAGACTAGGAAAAGACAGACCAGTAGTGCCAGCAGTTGGTTCTGGAGGTGATCTCTCTGGCTATAAAGGGGAAAAACCAAGAGAACTAAACTGGAGTTCTCTGGCTGGCACTTGCGGCCTTTTATACTACTTGTAGTGTATGTACATGTATGTATCGGATCTAGCTGATGAGTCCCAACATAGACTAAGTATGTGGCAGCATGCATTAGGGGCATGCATCAAGCATAGCCATGGAATGGAAGTGGAACATGATGCAACTGCATGGCTGTGGCATAATAGAAGAAAAGAAAAGAAGTACATAGCCATGCACTGCACGGAGATGAATGGAATGAGGAGTGCATGAGGCATGGTGGTGAGATGAAAAGAGAAGCATAGGGGCAGCATAGCTGTCATATGTTAATCTGATAAGATAAGAAAGAAAAGAAAAACGACTAAGTCTGTTGTAATAATGTTAGGCATGCTGAGCTGTAATGGACAGTCAGTGAATTACAAAGTATGTCATTGAGTTCAATAGGATTGCTTTGCAGATCTGAGGATATAGAGAAGGCGCCCTTTTGCCCCACTTCTACAACTACCTCCCTGATCATATCAGGGATGGAATCTCCCACATTGGGAAGCCACCAATCCTTACTGAGCTTCACCAGCTCACTCAGGCTATTGATCTGTGCTGTTGGGAGCACAAATCTAAGATAAGCTGACAGGTGAAGCCACATACATCCTCCAAGAACAACCCCATCCCTTCCTCTGCATCCATCCCCACATCCCTAAAAGGCTTGAGAGAGCCAGCCAAGCCAACCAAACCTTTGGTCATCACTGCTGCCACAAGGCCAGATCTGATGTCAAAGTTAGGGAAGGATGGCAAGCTCACTGCCAAAGAAAGGCAGCATTGCTTCGACAACAAGCTTTGCATGTTCTGTGGGCTTGCAGGACACATCACTAAGGACTGCCCAATGTCCACTTCTTGGGCAGCTAAAGGCTGAGCAACCACGGCCACTCTGGAAACCAAACTGGAAGTCTCAACTGAGACAAAAAAATAGCCAGTGACCTTTCTGACTTTATATGATTGGAAGGTTGCAGTGACCAAGATTGTGCCCCCAAGGAGATTTGTCTCAATATGTCCACTCTTGTGGACTCTCATGACCTCACTCCTATGCTCATGGTAGTGGACTCCAGCTCCTCTGATTATTTTATAGATAGTACCTATGTATGTGAATGAACATGCACTGTCATCATACCCCATGCCCCCTATCCAACTCACACTCTTTGATGGAACTATGAATTCAACAAAGGTTTGTCCCTTAGGGGTTTTAACAAGAGAGAATCATTAGGAGGATCATGCTAAGGCTCACTGGACCATCTTTGAGACAAAGGACAGGTGTCCTGGCACTTCCAGGGCCACTGGACTAGTGTAAGAACTTAGGAACTGATGCATACTACTTCCAAGACTGTTGGAAAAGTAGTCAAAGTGCTGGACTGTATGCTGAACTGTGACTGTGACTGAGGACTTGTGAATTTGTAGATAGAGTTTGCTGAAAGGAGAGTGGATCATGCTAAGGAGGAACTAATAGAGACTGGAAAATAGATTTTCAAGTGTGCCTACAAATGCTTTATAGTCCCAGGCATACCTGAGACTGTCAAACACAAAATACTAACAAAAAGAGGAAGTCTAAATAATGCAATGTGATTTAGGTACCTATGTGATGTATTCAGATATCAATTGCATTCATGAGTCATCAAGAGAATAATAGAGGAAGACAAGAGAAAGATAGTATGAGCACTCACTGACGAATTAGGATAGGCACAGACAAGGAGAGGACTAGTGTTTGAAGGTCCAGTCCCGTTTCTGGCCTACAAATTGCATAACTGGTTACAATAAATCCCAGGCACACCTGTAGTTATAGTTACAGTTTTTTACTGGTTTTGAGACTGGACTTTAAAACACTAGAGTGGTCATTTGGAAGAAGGATCCAGTGTACAGGAAATGTAATCTGGGTTTGTGCATAGTTGGAAGGACACTGCATGAACCTACACAAAGCAAAAGAATACCAGTTGCATAGAGTTGGAATGGTATAATGGTGGGGAAGTCTGGGAGTGTGGATGCAAAGGAAATGTATGACTAGGGAATGTGGAATACTGACTGTCCCCAGTCAGGTGATGTGTTACTTACATAATCAGGTGATTGCACCTTGTCTGTAGCTCAACCCTATACTCTTTCCCACCCTTCCTCTTTCTTATCCACCACCATCCACACCATCTACCATCTCCACAATGTCTGCCTGCTTGGACTGCCTCCTTTCACTCTTCCAGGTGCCACCTCCTGTGCCCTCTCAATGTGAGCTCACCCAGGAAGCACTCTGGAAGTCCATTCAAGTCATCCTCAACTCTGGAAAGGCTATTCTGGACGATCAGGAAGAGTTGGAGAAGAACAGGACATCTGGATGGTTGAGTGGGAGGAAAAAACAATGCATCATGTATCTGATTGCAAATCAGATCATGCTAATTGATTCCAGAATACAATGGACATTGCTACCCAGTGCATTCAGATGTTTAGTGGTAGTGTCCCAATTAATCTGAAGGCCCTCAAGGCTATCTAGGAGGCTGAGTCAACTGTTATCAATGAAAGCAAGTTCAGTCCACAGCAAAAAATGATGTGACTGGAGAAACCTATAGTGTAGTGTTGAACACTCAGCTCGTATGGGTTTTGTATTTAGTAGCTTACATAAGCACGACCTTATTTTGGTCATTGAGTACAGTAGTTTTACTTTAGTAACTACACTATATGTAGTTTTCTACAAATTATGAGCCCTGCAAGTGCCTGTTAGCTCACCCGACCAGACTCAAATATGCCAAATGAAGTAGAACTCGAGAATGGTTCATTCATTTTAGTACCAAATCTCGAAGTGGATGGTAGCAACTGGAACAAATACTGCATGAGTTTACTCAGTGCAGCAAGTGTTAAAGGACTTGCTACACTTTACAATGGCACCAAGACACCCCCAGACCTGACAACAGCCAATGATGACACACAGAGAGCCTGGGAACAGTGAAACACCGAAGCCATGAGACTAATCATCACCACAATCCCCCAATCAATCCTATTCAACATTTGTACCATGAAAACAGCTCACAAAGCTTTTGTACAAGTCAAAAACTTATTCGAACGCTCTACTACAACTATGATTCCCACTATGACACCACAACCACCTTCCCATACTAATGCAGCACCACAAATCCCTTACAATAAGCCATGCAGCCAGAGCAAGGTTAGCAAGGACTCAAGAATTCAGGAGGACCACATACCACGAAATGGAGCACATCATAAACATGAACATAAGAAGAAAGGTGGAGGAAGAGTCAAAAAGAGGCAAAAAGATAGTAGAGAGAGTGAGAAGGCTAGTATGAAAGCCTAAGGAAACAAAGCTGCAGCAACTTAGAAGTCTGTCACACATTGGTCACACCCCAGCACCCCCAACCAGCAAGTCAGCAGGTCACTGACACAATTACTGACGCCATGAACCCAAACATGACAAGCACCAGGCCCACAAGGCCAGAGGGCAAGTCATATAGCCCACCAGATGAGCTTCCAAGCCCACTGCTCAAGGGGTAAGTGACTGGAGCGAGCGCTGAGCTCAGAAGCTCCTAGACACTGAGCCAACCACTGTGCAGCCAATGTGGACACTGTGAGATGGCAAATGAAGTGGGGATCAAAGGTAGCGAAGGTGGCAGGTAATGGGTTGAGGAGAAACACAGAGATGCTGTACACGAATGCACAAGAACAGCAATTGATGGAGAGGTCAGAGGAATGCACTGAGACATGCAAGTTGAGGTGGAGAGCATGAGGATGTGAGAGAATGCATTGATTGAGGGAGCAAGAGAGTGGGTGGCAGCACATGCACAATTGATGACATATGTCAAAGAAGACGATTAGTACACCCCATGGGATGACAAACACTCATCTAAAGCATCCCCAACGCCTTCCAAACCACCTGACAAGCCTGCACGGTGACAAAACAAGCCCCTTTGAACCACCATGAGGTTCTTGACCATGCTGAGATTGATGGAAAACGACCCAAGAGTGACAGGAGAAAGCACATAGTCAATATGAACATGCTATGTTAAGATATCTCCAAGGAGGCTACTGACCACATTCCATTGTCTAGACCCTATGACCATGAGATCAACCTTGACAAATCTTTCACCCCCAAGATCAGAAAAGTCTACCCCCTCTTCCCTAATGAACACAAGGCCACCACAGATTTCCTCCAAGAAAACCTTGATTGTGGAATGATCCACCTCTTGAACTCCCCTCAAAGATCCACATTCTTCTTTGTCAAAAAGAAAGATGGCGGCCTTCACCCTTGCCAAGACTACGGCTACTTGAATGAATATACTGTTCAAGATGCCTATCCTCTTCCCCTCATTTCCAATCTCATCAATAAACTCAAAAACACCAAGCTATTCACCCTTGCTGTCATCCACCCTCTCAAATTCTGGCAACATTATCTTCATGGATCACCATTTCCCATCCAAGTCTTCACCAATCACAAAAATTTCACATACTTCCATATCCCGCAGGCTCTCAACTGTTAATAAGCCTGATGGCTCATTGACCTTGCAGACTTTGCTCTCAAAATGATCCATGTCCCAGGAAAACTCCTTGTAGGTTCCTATGCCTTGTCTTGCTGCCCTGACCTCCTCCCACACACTAACGATAACAACAAAGGAGTCACACTCCTTTCCTAATCCCTCTTCATTAATGTTATCGACATTGCCCTTTTTTATCACATTGAATCTGCCTCCCCTGGCAACCCTCTTGTCCTCCAGGCTTTACAGTCCATGAACAAGGTCATTCCCCTCCCCTTCTGCTCCCATCTCTTTGACTGGCAAGTTGAAGCAGGCATCTTAACCTACCAAGGTTGCGTCTATGTCCCAAATGATGAACCCCTTCACCACTCCATCCTCCAACATTGCCATAATCATGGGACTACTGGACATCCCAGCTACTCGAAAACCCGCCAACTTGTTGCTGCTGAATTCTGGTGGCCAGGCCCCACCCCCCACATCCACAAATACATTGAAGACTGTGCAACCTGCCAACAAAATAAGGCAAACACACACCCCACCATCCCCTCACTCACCCCCATTTGCTCCTCTACCTCTTGCCCCTTCCAACAGGTCTCCTGTGACCTCATCACCAATCTCCCCACCTCATCTGGCTTCAATTCCTTATCGGTTATGGTCAACCATGGGCTTACTAAGGGGGTGATTCTTTCTCTAGGGCATTTATGCCCTCGGGCCAGTCTCCTGAAGGCATAATGCCTTTTATATATACCTGTGTAAGGGGACTTTCTGTCCTCAAAAGGGATGTTGGGGTGTTGAGGACCCTTGAACTCTAATGCTCAATTTGTTATGGTCATTCTGTCTGAACTCATATTGACGTTACTCAGTATCTGGGAGAATGTTAGTTCTCCAGGCATTGAGGAGTTAGCCTCGGCTTGAGGTATTTGACCAGATAATTTGACCCTATCAATCTCTTGCTTTCTTTTGTGACCTTTTTGACAGTTATATTTTGTTGGGGGGGTCCTTTCAGAACTGTCATTCATTATCTTTTGGAGGCAGTTCTCCCTTATCTCCTAGTGGTATTTCCACTGTCATTTGCATTTGGCTATAGGTCACTATGTGGCTCATTGTCACAAATCAAATATTTATGCACTTCAAAGAATTGTAAGGGGTTGATTGACCTGGCTGAGTACCTAAGATCACACAGGTAAAGTGAACTGCTTATTGGATTCACCAATGATACATAAGGTACAGGATAGAGTAAGATAAGGCCCTTCTTTTTGTACTGTGTTGCTGGCACATGTGATATAATATTTACATCTGCCAATATACTACTTAATACTACTTTGGGGCATTAGGCCTCTAACAATAAGGTTGTATGTGGACCCAAAAGTAAGCTGATTGGCTCTCTTGCAAATGATTTCCATGGTAGCCTATAGTCCACCATGTTTGGGCATAGTACAGGTCTTGAACTCCCAGGGCTTGTTCTTTCTAGCCTTTGTATACATATATGAGGTATGGATTGCAGTGAGCTTCCATAAGCCTATCAGGGGCTGCTGGTTTACCAGATATAATATGAGACACCCAGGTCAAGAAGGAGGTGGGCATTCTTACCTCCTAGTCCAAGGTTGGAATCTGTCAAAGATGGTGTGGGAAGGGGAAGACACTTCCAAGAGGTTGGCAGCTTCTGGTACTCCAGGGCAGGGCTTTGTCACAGTGGTACTTCAGCTTCAGCTTGTGTGCTGCGCCTGAGTTTCAAATCTTGGCATCCCAAATATACTTGATTGTTCAGAACCTATCAGAGGGGAATGAAACTGCCCATGCACATGCCATCTACACTCATACTGTGACCTGTCTCAGCAGAACTTGAGATATTGTATCTCACCACACGGACCTTGCCCATCAGATGGACCAATGGAGCGTTGCTACCAAACAAGCTGTTCTTCCTAGACCGGAAGGCAAAGAGGCAGGGTCTACATGATGATGCTATGTACTGGTGCGATGCCCACCACATTCCCCTTCTCATGAATCTCATGCCATGGGGGCGACCCGGATGCCCAACGTGCCCCTCTCTCAATGACATCCCAGTGTGAGCACAACACCCAACATGGCCTCCATCCCATCCCAAAGGTGCAATGGCCACCACTTGTGACAGCACAACACCTGACATGCTGCCTTTCTCCCTGGTTATTTCAGACCATGTCATCATCACCTGTCTCTGCGAACACTTCATGACCAACACCATCTACACCAGCATTCAAGTTGGATCCTCCACCCTCGTTGTCATCAACCCACACAAGGATGTCTGCAAACACCAACTTGATTCTCCAAAATTATGCTGTAGACTACTATCGGGACACAGCTCAGAACCCAGCTCCCTCCACACATCCTCCAGGTCACAAATAATGCCTACTACCACATGAGGGGCACAGCCCAGGGTCCTCAAGTACATGTTGAAAACTCATCTTGTATGGGTTTCATATTTAGTAGCCTACATAAGCACAACCTTATTTTGGTCATTGAGTACAGTAGTTTTACTTTAGTGACTACACTATAGTTTTCTACAGGTTATGAGCCCTGCAGCTTCCCATTAGTTCACTCCCCTGACTCAAAATTCCAACAATGGCAAATTTCTTCAGTCTCGATGATGAAGATTTTATTATTCAAGTTCCTGCACTCGAGATGGACAGTTGAGATCAGTCACAGTACCATACAAGCTCAGAATGGACTCAAGAAGGTTCCCGACACTCAAGCTATCAAATATTTGACTACAGGCAACACTATGAAAAGCCTACTAAAATCAATGATGACAATGCACAAGTGGTGGCACAGCCACACCACTCCCTGGTGCTTTGATGCATCATCTGCCAGAATCCTAGTAAGCCAGTGATGCAAAATACACCAGAATACTGATGCCATCACCCATCTGGTACACTAGTATCTACACTAATACATTAGCTTCTGTTGTTAGTTATGCCTGTGTTATGTGTTCTGATGTATTTTTTTTCTTTTTTTCTCTACTCTCCCCTGTGATGCTTCCAATGCTTACATAAGCGCTTCTATCATACCTGGGCCACTGGCACTTCCACAACAATCTGCCACATATCCATTTAAGGACAACATAGATTCAACATATCCCCCCCTCACTTTCCTGCTCAACCACTCACTTCCCTGGCCTCAGGGCTTGCTTTCATGGCCTAAACTAGTGTTTACAGTAATTAGGAAGCTTTCTGACCGCTTGAATTGTAATATTAGATTGTAGATAGGTAGATATATGAAAATGTACAGAAAACAAAAAAAGTGTTGGCATTTTTTGCTAGCTAGGTGCATGGTTTTGAAAATTTGATTTCCAGATGGTGTGTGTGCAGGTAGAGCACATACTGGCAGCTTGTACAGCAAGGGCCTGTCCCTATGATGGTATAAGTAAATAGTCCTGCTACCCCTCTGGGAATTGGTACCCATGTACATCCTATGTGTACCCACATGATACCAGTAGCTCAGATCTCGGGAAGCTTTCCCTGGAATGCAGGAGTAGATACACATGTATATACCCCTATAGGCTGAAGTGGTCCCATCACGGGTGCATGCATCAGGGCAACTGTCTAAGGGCCTGGGTCACATATGGTACACTGCCCTACCAAGTCTGTGAAAGGCTGGACCTAGGATTGAGAGTGGGGGAACCCAAGTGCCAGCGGCCCAGGTGCGATAGAAGCACTTATGTAGGCATTGGAAGCATTGGAAATTGGCATCAATGATGGCACCACAGTCAACTCTTGCATCACACTACTCTCCGGGATTGTAGTAATTTCATGCATCAAAGTACCAATATGGCCTGGCAGCCAATCAGATCCAGCGCGCACATGTACAGCCACAACAGAGCCACGAAAAGCTTGAGAAAGCGAAAGGAAAGAATACCCAGCCAAGAAAAGGTCAAGTCAAAAGGTTGGAGGGGTGAGAGGATAGCCAAGAAGGTCAGAGGACATGAAACCACAGCGAAACGGCTGGGAAAGGAAGCCGCAGACGATACAACTCCGGGCATGACCCTCACAGCACCAGTCAGCATCTGAGAAGATGACAGAGAGAGCACCGAAGGAGCCCATGTAGTTGCTTTGTACCGATGCTCTCGCCCAGCCGGCGTGATTTTCTGCCCGATGGAGTCAGATGACCCCGAGTGACTTCAGACAGGCCTGGATGATGTAATATGCCAAGATGTATGGTCAGGCCCAAATGAGGAAATGTACCGAGAAGTACAGTCGGGCCAACATCCCAGCATGTGGCTGTGGGCCCAAGTGCATCATGTGGGCCCAAGTGGGCCTGTGGTGGCTGAGAAAGTGTGCCGAGGGTATTGTAAGGGCCTGGGTGGATGATCCATGGAAGTGGGCCCTGGATGTCAAGTGGGCCTGAGTGAATGAGAGATGATGCCATAATAAGGGCCTGAGTATGATGATGGAGAGACTTTGCTGAGGGTATTGTGAGGGCCTGGCTGGACTATCCATGAAAGTGGGCCCTGGATGTCATGTGGGAGTCACCTCAGGAACATTTTAATGACTTGCAATCCATTCAGAATGAGGTTTCGGCTTTGTTTTACTGCCACCATGGCAGTATTACCATGCCAAGACAGTGCTAATGGTGCCAAGAGTGATCTGACCGACCTGGATGGCCCGAGCAATCCGAGGGCAAGCCGGAGTCACCTTGGGAACATTTACAATGCTTTCAAATCACATTTCGGCTTTCTTTGGTAGCCAATATGATGCTATGAATATAATGTTATAGCCATGCCGAGACATCACTAATGGTGCCAAGAGCAATCCGACCCAGCCCATAAGGCCTGAGCATGCCGAGGGCAAGCCGGAGTCCCCTCAGGAACATTTACAATCCTTTCACAATAACATTTGGGCTTTCTTCAGTAGCCAATATGATGCTATGAATTAGCCATGCCGGGACATCACTCATGGTACCAAGAGCAATCCAACCTAGCCTGTAAGGCCCAAACATGCTGAGGGAAAGCCAGAGTCACCTCCGGAACATTTACATCACTTCCAATCTTCCTGAAGCATCATTTCAGCTGGTGATACAGCCATGCTGAGACATCAATGATAGCACCAAGACCAATATGAGTGATCTGACACAACCTGTATGGCCTGAGCATGCCAAGGTCAAGCTGGAGTCACCATGGGAACCTTTCCATCTCTTACACTCTATTAAAAATGACATTTAGGCTTTGTATAACAGCCAATGTAATAGTATGAATATGATAGTACAGCCATGCCAAGGCATCACTAATGGTGCCTAGAGCAATCCAACCCTACTCACATGGTTCAAGGATGCTATGGGTAAGCCAGAGCTGACACTGGTACATTTAGATCCCTCCCAATCCATCTAAAATGCAGACCAACATGTATGATGGTACCATCATGCTGAGACATCACTAATGGTGCCAAGACCAATCCAAAATGACTTGTATGGCTTGTACAGTGAGCAACAAAACCATTCAAAAGCCATTCCAACACCATCCCAAGTCATGCAGCCCCACATCATCACTGATCCTCCTCCAAACTTGACTGTACCCTCCACAAGTCTATCACTGAGGCCCTCTCCTGCCTTTTTCCAAGCCCACTTCCTACCATCTGAGCCAATGCGATTAATTTTGGTCTGATCTGACCATATAACATGCTTCCAATCATCCACAGTCCAGTCCTGATGACTCAAAGCAAAATCCAACCTCTTTCTCCTATGACGCTTGGAAAGAAGAGGGCATTTCTGCTTCACCACAGCCTTCATACCAGCTTTCTTCAAGTGACGAAGGATGGTTTGGGGAGAGATGGAATGGTTCTTGACATCCTGAAGGGTCTTGGTGATCTGGACAGCATTCTCAGCCTTTCCAGTACCAAGAAGTCAAATAGCATGTCACATATCAGTGGGAGAAATGATGGATGGATGACCACCAGTGGCTTTGGGAAGGTTGGGACAGTGTTCAGTGCGAATACGACTGATGGTGGAGTTACTGAATCCAGTGGAATCAGAGATCCAACAAGTTGTTTGACCCAATTCCAAGAAAGCAATAACTTGGTTGACTTGATCAGTGGAAAGGGATTTCATGATGAAAGAAGTGGTAAAAGCGATGGTGTTTGGCTGTGTTTACATCATGTTCAACTATTTGTGCATCACATGACCCAATGCTGACATAATATCCCATCACAACATATGAGTTCTACATTTCCATATGACAGCAACAAAACTGTTCCAATGACATGGGTGACTCGAAATGGACATATCTTCACCGCCTCTGGACCGAATCACATGACCCAAGGACCGGCGTGTGGCCAAGGGTTTGTACTTTGTTTGGTCACACCAAAGCTAAGCGACATTCCCACATGTGGTTGCAGTGTGCTTCGCGCACTGTATTGGGGTTAGTTATTGGAACAGTTTTATTGCTCACTGTATATGATTTATTGGTTTGGTATGGATAAAATGTGTTGCACATGCATGGGCTATATTGATAATAATCTTCCTATCATATCTGACTGTCATGATTGTGTTTCATTAGGTGTGATTAGCTTGAGGAACAACACATTGTATAAGAAGTGCTATGTGTTTTAATGATGGGATAATCTTCTATAGTAAATCTCCTATTATGTCAGACCTTGCTCATGACCTCTATATATTTCTTGAAGAAAGCAAGTTTCTAAAGTGATTCAGATGTCTTAGGAAATCCATGGACCATGTATGTATGTATATGCATATTGTATTAACATGTTCAAATTGGTTGAAGATAATGTTGGCTGTGGCTTGCCCTCAGTGTGCTTGGACCATACAGGCCATGTTGGGTTGCTCTTGGCACCATTAGTAATGTCTCAGCATGGGTCTACCATCATATTCATAACATCATGTTGGCTACTGCACAAAGCCAAAATGTTATTTTGAAAGGATTGTAAATATTCCCATGGTAACTCCGGCTTGTCCTTGGCATGCTCAGGCCTTACGGGCCGGGTCGGATTGCTCTTGGCACCATTAGTGATGTCTCGGCATGGCTATAACATTATACTGATAGCATCATATTGACTACCAGAGAAAGCCGAAATGTTATTTTGAAAGAATTGTAAATGTTCCCAAGGTGACTCCAGCTTTCCCTCAGCATGCTCGGATTGCCCTTGGCACCATTAGTGATGTCTCAGCATGGCTATAACATTATATTCATAGCATCATATTGGCTACCAAAGAAAGCCGAAATGTTATTTTGCAAGGATTGTAAATGTTCCTGAGGTGGCTCTGGCTTGCCCTTGGCATGCTCGGGCCTTACAGGCCGGGTCGGATTGCTCTTGGCACCATTAGTGATGTCTCGGCATGGCTATAACACTACATTCTTAGTATCATATTGGCTGCCAGAGAAAGCCGAAATGTGATTTTGAAAGCATTGTAAATGTTCCCAAGGTGACTCCGGCTTGCCCTCAGATTGCTTGGGCCATCCAGGTTGGTCGGATTGCTCTTGGCACCATTAGCACTGTCTTGGCATGGCAATACTGCCATGGTGGCAGTAAAACAAAGCCAAAATCTCATTTTGAATTGATTGCAAGTCATTAAAATGTTCCTGAGGTGACTCCGGTTTACACTCAGCATGCTCAGGCCTTACAGCCGCCACACTCGGGCCCTGATGATACTCTCGGCACACTTTCTTGGCCACCACACTCAGGCCCTCACAATACCCTCGGCAAAGTCTCTCCATTACCATACTCAGGCCCTTACGATGACATCATCTCTCATTCACCACACTCTGGCCCACTCGACACCCATGGCCCACTTCCATGGATCATCCACCCAGGCCCTCACGATACCCTCGGCACATTTTCTTGGCCACCACAGGCCCACTTGGGCCCACAGGATGCACTTGGGCCCACAGCCACATGCTGGGATGTCAGCCCGACCATACATCTTGGCATATTACATCATCCAGGCCCATCCGAAGTCACTCAGGGTCATCCGACTCCATCGGGCGAAAGTCATGCAGGCTGGGCGAGAGCATCGGTACAAAGTGACTACAGTATGTGGCTGAAGCCTCTTGCACATCCGTCGTGCCCCACGGAACCGAAATGACAAGTCAACAAGTCGACAATGAATCCACTGCATCAGGAAAAATGGAGAAGTCTACATTGTACAATATAGCCTACATTGCACTGGTAGCAGCTGTTGCCATCCCCCCTCTACTTGGTATGATATAGTAACAGTTGCAAAAGGTTGTACAACATTGTGCAACAGTAGCCCAGACAGCCCAGACAACTATTGGTTACTGTAGTCCATGTAGTACAAGTAGTCCACATGGCCAGGCATGAGGAAATTCACTCATTACTTAACTCGCCTGACAACGAACTTATGTCACACTTATAGAAGCTTATGGCAAACTTGGCTCAAGTAAAGTTTAGCCTGTCAAGTAGATCCCTCTGCTTAAAAGATACTTAAACGCGATTCATAAGCAGTATAAGTACGATATAAGTAGCCAGAATAAAATGCAAATACTACTATTAGTACAAATGAAATACTGATGTCATGCAGCATGCACGGTGCGCATCCCGTTGTCGGTGTCCTTGTCGTGCGCATCGTGTCACGTCCTCGTTGTCAGTGCTGTGGGCATGGTGGTGCCATTGATGTGGCACCATCGCCGTCATTGTGTTTGGTGGCACAGCGTACTGTCGTTGTCGTCGCTGTGCATGTCGTATTGCCATTGTTGCCGTTGCGTGCATTGCATTGCATTGTCGTTGCATGCATTGCATTGCCTCTGATGGTCGCATGACCGGGTGAGGGGACAGCACGAGATGGGTGCACGATGGCGGGTGGGCCAGACAGCACAAGACAGTGCAACCACAGCCAGGGGATGGCACGAGGACTGGTGCACAAGGGCAGGCGAGCCAGATGGCGCGAGATGGTGGCGGGGTGGCACGACTGGGAGAGGGGATGGCACGAGACGGTGTGGTGAGGGGATGGCACAAGTTGGGACGGGTGCTGGGTGAACAGGCTGGGCAGGTGCATTAGTAGGAATAGGTCGAGTGATGTACTAACTTACTTTTTTTTTCACCCAGAGGGGTAGGTGAGCACGACTGGAGGGGGCATGAAGGGGTGATGTGGACAGAGGGCGCAGATGTGTGAGTGAATGGGCAGGGTGGCACAACTGGAAGAGGGGATGGCACAATGAATAGGCGTGTTAGTATGAATAGGTCGGGTGAGGTACTAACCTAGCTGTTTTTTGACCCAGAGGGGTGGGCACAACCGGGGGTGCACAAAGGGGGCGTGAAGGGGCAGGTGGATGGGAAAGTGACTGGGGCAAATACCGTCACTGCGGGATCGTTGTCGTTGTGGCGGTGGTGGTGGCATCATCGTGCTAGGGAGGTGGTGCTGCCGACTCAGATGCCATCGCGGCATCATGGCAGGGTTGTTGTTGTTGTCATAGTGGTGGTGGTGGCATCATCATGCCAGGGGTGGTGTCAGGGTGGTGGTGCTGCTGATGCCATCGTGGCGTCACGGTGGGGCTGTCATCATCATCATTGTGGCAGTGATGATTTGCTGATGCAGTCATGGTGGGGTCGTTGTCATTGTCATCATGGCAGTGGTGGTGGAGGTGGAGGTGGGATCGGCGTGCCAGGCCCCATGGCGGTGGTGCTGCCGATGCCATCACAGTGTCACGGCACATCGTTGCTGTGGCAGTGGTGGTTTGCCGATGCCATCGTGGCGGGGTTGTTGTTGTTGTCTTGTTGTTGTTGTGGCAGTGGTGGAGGTGGCATCATCATGCCAGGCCCAGGGTGCCAGGGGTGGTATCACCAATTGAATTCCATGCCGGTGTTGTGGCATCATGGTGGTGTCATTGTCGTCATGCTTGGAGGGTTGTGACAGCAAGCTGGTGGTTTGGGTAACCAAAGTGCTGTGGGACTTTTTTGACTCACCTTATATTGTACTCATATACTTCCCTGAACCTAGCCTTAATGAACCCCTATGGTATAACAGTTTGACGTGTCTGGTAGTTACCGTTTTCAGAAGTCGCGAGTTCGACTCCCCCAACCTCAACAAGCTTTGGGGTAATTGTTTCCCTTGTACACCAAGTACTTGACTCCCAGTCAAAACTGACAAGTGGCTGGTAGGGCATGGTCGAGCATGGTAGAAAGCTTAAAGTGGAAATAGAGTGGAGTAGAACCTGGGCGAGAAATTGGCTGCTACATTGTGACTCCACTCCTCTATGTTGATGTTGTCTGGTCCCGTGCCACACTTGTGATGCAAATGAAACATTGTTCCAATATTTTCTTGAGCACGTGAGGGACGTTGTGTATCACAATACGAAGCTAAGCATCCAACTTATTGATATCTCTCCTCCATCCGACAACTATTGCTGGCTCTGTCTTGCTGATAGTATGACCAAGAAATACTATTGTGATTGTTGTGCTATCTGTAGTAGTATTCATGTTGGAGTCACCCGATCTGCATTTCGATGGCATGAACAATACCATGATCAAGGTGAATCATCTGTTCTTCCTTCTCTTCACCAACTTCGTGAGCAAGCTGGAGTCGATACTACACGCCAGTCTCGCAGCCCACAGCCCCGCAGGACACGAGATTCCGATACTCCCCAAAATGATGAGACCGACGAGACCACGCCCACTCATCATGTCGAGGATATTTCACTGTGTTCTGATAGCCCAGTGTGTTCTACCAAAACGATAATATGCTCGTGATCTTACTGGTTCCAATGCAGGAAACCCCCAACTGCAATGTGCAAGAGTTTGGATCCCATCCGTCACCCTCATGTCTACATCACCATCAGACAACCATCAAGGAAGCTCCGGATGATGCAAATGATGAGCCTGGCCCATTCGAAGAGATCTACTTGAATGTCAAGATCGATGATCTTCGCATTGCTCTCGAGTATGTTCGTAGCCTACAGAATGCCTCTCTGGATGATAGAGGAGTGGTCTTGACGAGCATGGTGTCAATTGGCTACGGAATCCACCTACGGATGTTCTCTGGCTGGATGGAAACAAGAATCTCGAGACCGCAATCAAGTTGTACCTAGGACTCCCTCATGCCAATAGCAATTATGACGTGGCCCATCACATCTTCATGGAGCAAGATTCTACCAACCGCAGCGGTTTTCTGAGCCTGTTTCAGGTCAAGGAAGCATTAGCTAGACACACTGGCGTCAAAGTTGTTGTTCACGACATGTGTGTGAACTCATGCATGGCGTTCACTGGTCCATTTTCTGAACTCAACCGTGCAGAATGTGGCCAGTCTTGTTGGGATCAAGACCTTCTCCACGAGTCCCAAGGAACTATCAAGTCACCTCGGAAACAGTTTTCGACACTACTACTTGGCCCACAACTCCAAGCAATGTTTCATGATCTGATCAAGGCGAGGGAGATGCAATACTGGTGAATATACAGTCATGTTGAAACCCAATGCCCAGGCCTCCAAGTCAACAAGCCAAACCAATCTATCTGATCATGCAGATGTCGATCCTGAATATTTTGCTTGCTCAGCACAGGTTTATATGCAGAATCTTGCAAAGGTTATTCAGTCCCAGAATGATGCTCAATACAGGTGGTGACGACTCGAAACAGGCATATCAAAACTGAGTATCTTCTCAGGATTCCCATTCAAAAGGATTCTCAGTGTTCCAATGTGCTTCAGCTCTGATATCATGCACTTGCTTTCACTCAACCTACCGGATCTTCTACTTCCATTATGGTGTGCAACAATTGAATGTGACTCACATGACGACAAAACAACATGGGAATGGGCAGCACTATCAAACTCAGATGTCTGGAAAGCACATGGAGAACATGTTGCAGCTGCCATTGTTGATATTCCCAGTAGCTTTGGTCATCCACCTCGCAACCCTGCCGAGAAAATCAATAGTGGCTACAAGGCTTGGGAATTTCACCTATATCTATGGGGATTAGGTCCAGGCCTTCTTTGTGACATCCTTCCCACACCATATTGGCAAAACTTCTGCAAGCTTGCCCATGCCGTTCACCTAATCACGCAGCATTCTATCACCAGAGATGAGCTTAAAATGGCCATCACTCTCTTACTCCAGTTCACGCAAGAATTTGAACAACTCTACTATCAATGAAAAATCGAATGGCTACACTTTGTATGGCAAAAACATTGTTTGTCTTCACTGTATGAGCTCTACAAGTACAGGGTGACAAGCACAGTGGTCCAATTGGCTACCAGTCTTACAACACATTTTCCTTCTCACCCGAAGCTTCTTTGCCTCGAACAGGCACAGGGAACACCCACAAATGGGTGTGAGCATGAGTGGCCCTTTCATTTGTGACCTCTCTGTAAGGACCAGGACAATGGGGTGGCCAGTGCTCCATATGATCTTTGGCAAAGTTGATTCTCTTCGTTTGAGGAGGGTCCTTCAGAATACCATGAAGAGCAACCGGAATTGCATCTATATCAGAGGATTTGACACTGGACTCTAACTCAGAGTCAGATGCCTCAGATATTTCATCCCATTGAGTGTCAGCTCTGGAATGGGACTCGGCACTTATGTGTGCATATAAGCAAGTCGAGAAGAAAAGTCAAGTGACTTATGAAGGATCCAACACAACAGTGACCCGTGCATAGCTTGTGTCTGGGGTTGCATCTATCTTTGGCTTCTTTGCCAGTGTTCAATAGATTGGTTAAGTTATATATGAGTAGTATGATGTACAACAAGTACCAGGCTTTCGCTCGTTGTCTGAATCTGAGTCCAGCAAGTCATCATCTATGAAAATGGCATTCTTCTTGATATCCTTGAGCTTTAAAATGATTTTCTGTTCATTATTATCAGTATACACAGGTGAAAAAAGGCTTTCTATGTGCATACAACCGGTCCTGGTTGATCGGGTGAGTAACGGATGACGTATGTTGGCCATCCAGCAAGGAGATTGTCAACATGCAAAACAATAACATTTTCGGGAGCAACCTTGATATCTGGGAGTGCATAGCTGTTGCCAGTGGGATTTTTGACATCGTTGTCTGCCATGATGGAAGTGGAGATAGTGTAGAGGCATGGCACAAGTGGGAAAATCACCGAGGCGGCACTTAGTAAGCAAGCGGAACATGGCTTCCCCTTGGGCCGCTATCCGGACAATGTCACAGTACAATCATCCAGATTCTCAGTCCAAAAGCTACCATTTACCATACTCTACTATTCTTCCAATGCCCTCAGAATATCATACAGCTAAAGAGTGAATGAATTCATCAAGTTCAGATTGTAAGTTTCTCATGCTTTTTTGTAACAATGTGGTACCTATGCTCGTAAATAGTTGACAGGTCTCGGGGTAACTCTAGTTGTGAATCTGATGACAAGAACTGATTCTTTGGACGAGAAATCTCCAATGATTGGCTGTACCTCTCAAAGGCAAGTGTTTCTGCCCTGCTGCCTTTTCAACTAGTAGAACATCGAAATGACATGTTTAATAGGATAATAGTGCATTTATGTCTACATGATCATATTCACCATCACTCTCACAGCCCCAAAGAAGTGCATATAGGCTCTTGGACACAACTATGATTGAGAACATTGATGCTGACTCAGATCACAACAACACAATTACCTATATTGTCCAAGAGAACAAGACGCTTCAAAACAAGTGTTGTTTTATTTGGTATATGACAGATGATCATCATCATCATATTGGCATTCAGATACAGACTACTAATGCGCTTCATACCGTGGCTTACCAGGTGATCCCTATAATCCTTAACTGGAACCTTTTTGATCCAAATGAACTTCCTCCGGATTACCAAGTAAGTTGTCATGATCTTTATATTGGGGGTGTTCTTTTTGATCTGCATCCTCCTGCTATTGGTCAACCAACTGCAGAATGAGGATGAGGTTCTTCACACTCCACCTCCATATCCGGAACGATATCCTCTAGTGGAGGAGATTCGTGCCATGCTTCCTAACGGAAGACAACTGAATAACAATCGAGTTATAAGGCCTGCACCTTTTGGCTTACCAAACAGTCCTAGAGGTTGTCACTGCAGAAATACACACCCTCATGGGGTTGTATCTCACAATGGCAGATTGCGCGCAAACGTGTGCATATCTGGATAGAATCTCTGATGCAGAAGTTAACAGTGTCCTCTCTCGAGTCTTACATCACAAGATCACAATCAGAGATACAAGAGATGAACCAATTGGTTCTGGACCACTTCAAAGAAACCTCAATACCATTAACCGCTCTGAGACAAGGACTAACCCATTGACAAGGTTATGACAATTGCGTCAAAATGAACATCATACGCAGCCTGCATGACATCAACCGTCTGGAGTTTGATCATTGGATCTTCCAAAAGACAGGCTGCTGCCTGTGCAGCAGAGACGTGATCCATGGTGGAACATCTTCCACGATGCCTGCTACGAGGTAACCAACCCTGAGTACACAGGCCAGCATGCAGTAGTGCATGCTGTAGATCCCAAGGACCTTGGACTTCCTGAGAGACCTGATGGGAAAGCCATCCTCCTCCATGCTTACAAGGGAGAGGAACTGTGTTCGGTTTTAGAAGGAAATGGTTTTTGTTTTCCGGGTTCGGACTCATGAGATTGTTTTATTCATTTCCAAGGCAACGAGATTCTTTCTGGGGAACAACAAAGATTTGGAGTTTACTTTCCTCTTTTCCCACACATTGATGCACTTGATGACATGGTGAAACAACCCAATAAGCCTGTCGAGGTACTTTAGGGAATCCGAGTAGGGGCAAGGTCACTAGTCAAAGTGACTGTCGAAGGTGACTGAGTTGCGCGGTCTATTGGCAACTGAGACTAAGGTAACTGTCCAAAGCACTAGCAGTGGATCAGGAGTCGCTGTCTGGTGGCTTTATGGGGAAAGACCAGGAGAACTGAACTGCAGTTCTCCGGCGGCGGCTTAGGCCTTAAATACTACTGGGAGGTTTGTACATGATTGTACCGAATCTACTGATACGTGTCCGAACATAGACTAAGTATGTAAGTAACACGTGTTAGGGGCATGCATCAAGCATAGCCATGAAATGGAAGAAGAAACATGATGCAACCGCACGGTGGTGGCAGAATGGAAGAGAAGGTGCAGCCTTTATGAATGACATGCATAGGAGGTGTGCATCCAGCACAGCCAAGAAGAAGGTACTGCCTTTAATGAAAGATGAAAGGTTAATATGAGGCATGTGGGAAATGAATGAAGAAGCATAGAAGTGCACAGCACTGATGTGAAATGGAAGTTGTGCACTGCACGAGGTAAAGGGCAGCTGCAGGCCTGGTGCAAAGGCAGCAAGGCTGTCATGAGACTAAAGGGGGATCTTATCAATCAAGACAAGAGATAAGATAAGAAGCAAAAAGAAAATCATAAGTCCGTTATGTTAGGCGCTAGAGAGTGACCATAACACATGGAAATCATGTTGGTACTGGATGTGGACTCTCCTGAGTTCTCATACAAGTACACTGACCTATGGCAGAAATGCCAATGGTATAATCCCTTATGGGATGTTCCTCGGATCTTTGAATGGAACGAGTGCGTCAATCAGATGTGGAGGTCCGCTTTTCATAAACACATGGACCCTTATCTTTCTATTTTGAAACAGCACACCGAAGATCCTCTCCCTGAGCTGACCACCGAACCCGAGCAACAGCTCAAAGACATGGTACAAGCTGCAACTAATTTTTCCACTGATATCAATGCCCTTTTGGCAGAGGTGTCCCAATCTGCAGTGGCTGGCCCGTCTCAGACATGGGTCAAACGAGAGGAAGGAGAGGAAGGAGAAATCTTGGAAATGGAAAACCCTGACCAAGGCTGTCCCTCACCTCCTCATAGAAAACATGCCCACAGAATGGCCCCTACTGGCATTGTTAGGAAATCAGTATGTGTGTGACATACCACACTCCCTCACGGCACTGCACCTTTGTTGGTTTTAAACTTTTTATGATTTGAACTACGCTACTGATGAAATTTGTCTTCCCTACTTCGGTTGTACTTTTCTGGGTTTTAATCAAAACGGTGTTTACATTGAAAACCCACATTATTTCAATGAGTTATTCTTTATCAAAATGGAAAAGAACATTGAGATGGAAAGTGTCTTTACAACATACCATGACACATCTGGTGGGGGGTGAGTAATATTTTGTGAAAATTCAAGTTGATGATACTTAAAGAATATAGTATCATTCCCACCAATATCCCATCTTGTCTCAAATAGCTTGTGACTATCTTGCTACTCAAGGATCATCCATAGCCTCTGAACATGCCTTTTCACAAGGGAGACTTACTGTTACAGTGATGCA
The DNA here is from genome assembly GCA_038092595.1 of Boletus subdepauperatus. Lineage (NCBI taxonomy): Eukaryota > Fungi > Basidiomycota > Agaricomycetes > Boletales > Boletaceae > Boletus > Boletus subdepauperatus. The sequence goes on from JBBPQQ010000001.1 coordinate 67,687, forward strand.
CAACAGGTTGAGTCCAAAACCTGTGGAAGCTTTGCAGTGTTTGAAGGATGGATACTCTTCTGGTGGTGTGTCAGCAGTTACAGAGGCTATGGGTGGGAGGATAAGCCTTGGACCCCCTTGTAATATATATACTGTTTTCCAAGAGTTTTGGCAAACTAACTGTCAAGTTCTGGTCTGAATCAGTTCTGAACCTGAATCAAACCTACTAGAACAGCTTCAGATTCAGTTTGGGCTGGTGGAGGAAGGTTCGGGTTGGGGAAAAATTGCCCTGAACTGAACTGAACTGAACTTTGGCAACCCTATCAGGTTTAAACACACAGAGCATTTCCACATGGTGATGGAACTGGTCTGACTAGTTAGCAAACGTTGCAGCTATTAGGCAATTGCTTGGCTAATCAGGGCTCATAACCTATTGAAGTCCAGGCATAGACTAGTCTGAGGTGAGGAAGGACTAGTACATACTGGTTGGATTAAACACTGAGGTTATAGCACATAGTGGTAATAGAATGAGATGTTGTTAGAACTTAGATGAGTTTGGATTATATATATGGATGGTTTACCTAGTAATAGCAGTAACCACATGTGGTACACTACACTATACTATGATAACAAGTGAAATAGTACAGTAGTCATTCAACAGTTGGAATTGGAGGGAGTGGAATAACAGGTTTGAGAGACACTGGGGACCTGGAGGGACACCTGTGCCTCAGTCCATGCTGAGGTCACTGTTGAAAACTCATCTCATATGGGTTTTATATTTAGTAGCTTACATAAGTATGACCTTATTTTGGTTGTTGAGTACAGTAGTTTCACTTTAGTGACTATACCATAATTTTCTATAGGTATGTATTTAGTCTACTAATACAGTGACTACACTATATGTTACGGCTCTATACGCTGTTACGGCTCTATACGCCTAACATCGTTCCAACGGACTTAGTCATTTCTTTCTTTTCTTTCCTATCTTATCAGATTAACTTATAACAGCCATGCTGTCCCTATGCTTCTCTTTTCATTTCACACCCATGCCTCATGCACTCCTCACCTCATTAATTTCCGTGCAGTGCATGGCTATGTTTTACTTCTCTTCCATTCTGCCACCGCCATGTGGTTGCATCATGTTCTACTTCCATTCCATGGCTGAGCTTGATGCACGCTTCTACCGCATGCTACTAGATACCGGAATATTCTAGAACAATCATCAGTAGATCCAGTACAAATATGTACAAACACATGTAGTAGTATATAAGGGCGCAAGTCCCAGCCAGAGAACTCCAGTTTAATTCTCTTGGTTTTTCCCCACATCAACCAGTGAGATTATCTCCGCAACCAACTGCTAGTGCCTTCGGTGTGCACTCCATTCTTCGATTCCCTAGAGTACCAGTTGATGCTGGTTACCATTTGGGTTGTTTCACTATATTTTTCTACAGGTTATGAGCCCCACAGCTTCCCATTAGTGTTGGAATTTATTATTCCGTATTTGGTACTACTTGATTACATAATCATAGCTACATCGCAGTTCACTTACCTTTAGTTCTACTTCAGTGACATACTGAGTACTCTACAGGTACAGTTACATTCCTACTAATAATATAGTGACATACTGAGTATTCTACAATTAGTTCACTCACTCAACCCAAATTCTGCAATGGCAAGCTTTTTCAAACTTGAGGATGAAGAAATTCATATTTCCACACTTGAGACAGAAGGTTGGAACTGGTCCACACAGCATGACATCAAGACACCAGGTTTAGAGTCATACCTTGACAGCACAGTCCTGGAGCCAAACAGGCAACTCAAAGCATCCACAAAGTTTATTTTAGCTTCAAGAATTCCAGATTAAATCTTTGAATCATTCCTTCATCTCAAGACCACCCACAACTACTACAAATACCTGACAAATCAATTTGACAAATCTACAGTAAAACCACTACAAGAACGACTACAGAAAATCAAAGGATGTCACAACATAGAGCCAAAAGTGGCTGCATGCACATGAAAAACCTTCAACAGAGCCTGTTGGAAGTGTGGCAAGTGTGGCCACAAGGTGCATGAATGCAGAAGAGTTGGAATAAAGTCAGAAGCAGCAAAAGTTGAAGAAAAACCCACCAGATGTCTACTGTCAATAGTAAAAACTCTATAAATCAGTGTTCCTGACACTGATCCACCCAACTTCAGTGTCCATCCCTGGACACTAACTTTCACTGTCAGTCCATGAATGATAATAAATTTCAATGTCAGGCATGTGAGTAACAATATTAAATGTTTAAGTTAAATGATTGCATGTTCGGAAAAGCTTGGTCTTATCCATCAGTTATGGTGATATGCAGAGTCTGCGGGGTTTAAAAGATCATATCCCCAGTTGTGGTGAAGTTTGAAACTCAGCTGGACACTCACTTGCAAGTGTGGCAAAGTCACTTTACAATTTCAGACCCCAACTTATCTCTTCATCTCTGTACCACCATCATATGTCCCCTCACCTTCTGCACCTTCCTCATCACACCAAGTCCATCAGATGAGTAACATCCATCTATTGAGTCTTCAATGCTGTGTTCTCAATAAATTACAGATTTAGAGACCAATTCACAGGTGGATTCAATCACTAGGGAGCGGATGAGGTAGATTATGTAATCAGCCTCAAGTAAGTACTGGACCATTGCTTTCCCACCAGACTAACATGGCTCTCCCATGACATGCACCAGGAAGACACAGAGGGCAACACCACAATGGCAACAATGATGCTATGGCACCATTGAGAACGAATGTGCTGTGTCAAGAGGTCAAGCCAGGAGGCCATTTGGGTGAACCAGAGGTGTTGAAAGGCACCGAGGGTGATTGGTGGCACTGGAACAATGGCAAAGGTGTTGGATATGATGGGAGATGAGGCAGCAAGAATGGCACAACAAGCAGCACAAGCCATAACTTGAAACAAGGCTGCTAGCTGGAGACAAGTCAGGTCACAGAAAGCACAAACATGTGAAGACAGACATACCTGGACCATCTGAACCACCTCCCAGCCATCCCAGATGTCCTATCAAGCCCATCAACCCACTGTGTCGAAGAGGACACCTCAAATCACGAACTAAACATATTAGAAGTGGTGATCTGCCAGTCTGGCCTGAAAGCCAGCAAGCCCCAGCAGCCAGGCCCTCATAAGCCTGGCCAGGCCAGGCCTGGCTTGGGTTCATGGAAGCCTGCAGCTGGGCTGGGCCAAGTCCCAAAGCTGTGGCTTTAGTGGCTGTTCCCATATGGCACATGCCAGCACTCACAAGAGGTATGTTGAGTGGGAATTTTAAGGTTTCATATATCTTCCATTCCCCTGGTTGATTGTTTAACCCTGTTTCAATTACCAAATGTACGACAGCATTTCCAATGATGAATCTGAACAGCCTCAAGCCCAAAACACACAACCACACCCTTGGCCTGGGTCACATGCACTGACAATGCAGCTGACCTGGAGCATTCTTCTCATCAACAAGGTCAAGTGGCCATGCAGCCACTGCACAACGACCATGCAACCCCACATAGAAAACACAAGGGTGTTGACCTTGGCTTCCTCACTGCCTTAATCAAGTCAGATTCAGATGGCCAACCCAAAAAGAGGCCCAAGGGTAATTTTCTCTACCTTTTAATGTAGTTTTTTGTGATAATTCATGTTCATTTGCAGGCAAAGGTCACACTTCAGCTCTAGCCATATCCAAACAACCACCTACTGATGGGCTGTTGGGTCCACTGGCAGATGAAATGGGGCCAGACAGCTTACTCAAGAATGTTGAAGTCATTGACTTAGATGCACCAATGAGAAAGCCACAAGCAGACCACATCCAAGACATTAACATTTTCTTTTCTATGCCATGTCTAGGCAAGAATGACAAGAAATACCAAGACTGTCATACTTGCACATATGTATTTTTGTAAACACCACATTCATCAAGCTAACTAATGAGAACTCAGAGCAAATTGCACAAAAAGTGCATTGCACTCATCAACAAAGCAACTACTTTACATCACCACCAACAAGCCAACCACCCAGTTGATTATCATAAATGGGCTGCTGACAACAACTTTGAGTCCATGCTGCTGGAGGATGCCAAACAATGACATGAAGTGGCTTGTGAACAAGCTGCTGCCAGTTCAACATCTTCCCTTAGCAGGCAGCCATCACTAGATGGTCATCTCATGTGCAAAGAGCCAATTGTATGCTACTTAGAATCTGGCTTTCATGAAGCTGTTATCAAATGGATCATCGAGACAGATCAGGTAGGCTCTTTGCAATTATGTATGTAATCCCCTACTAACAATGTAATTACAGCCAATCGAAGTGCTCCAACATCTGTCATTCAAAGCATGATTGATATTGCCTCTCATGCCTCAAATGGAGTGAACCTATCTAGTTCCAAAACCACCCGGCAAGCTATTATCAACCACTTCTTGATGAACCTTGCTGCACTCAAGGCCTAACTCAATATAAGTAGTGTAGTTCATTTATTAATATTTGTCTCACTTGTATTGTGTGCATTAGGACCCTGTCATCCAAGGTCACATTAACCTAACATGTAATGCATGGCAGCCTCAAATGCAGATGGCTACTTTGCTATTACAGCTGCTTGGGTTGAGGAGACCTCAACTTCACCTTGAAATGAAATATTGCCTCATGTATGGACCCTTCAAACATGCCTATTGGGATTCACCCAACTCAATAATGCCTACCATGGTGTATGCCTTGGTCCAGCACTTTTCAAGGTGGTCCAGCAAGCAGGCATCTGACATAAGGTTTGTGTCATTGTGACATGCACTTCCTGTTGCCTTGGGTATTGATAAACCACTAGATTGGCTATGTAACATGTGACAATGCAAGTAACAATGACACAATGTTGGCTGAGTTCGCCAGGCTTCTGGATGAGCTTGGATATGTGTTCAAAGCCAAAAGAAGGTGATTATGGTGAGGTGTTATTCTTGTGTTTAGACATATTTTGACTGATGCAAATGTTTCTAGTTGCATGAGGCACTTTTGGGTGCATATTGCACTACAGTGCACTATGATCCCACAATGGCAAATGATACCATTGAAACTGGCTATGATAGTGATTGCCAAGATGAAATCGGACTCATTCATGCCATCGCAGTAAAGGCAAGTCAATAAATGAGAACACTGAGTTCCACACTTATGGTTAACGAGATCACAAGGTCCTTGTTTGCACAGGGACAGGAAGGGAGTAGGATCCCAGTGGAGACTTACTAGGAAGCTGGTAGTCTTGGTTATCAACAAAGAGTAGCAGTGAGATTGAGTGGGAGTGAATCTCAGAGCGTAGCGATGAGGGAACAAGAAGATGATAGTTCATTAGAACCTTTGTTATTAAGACTGGCTGTAAGGCCAGTTTTATATACTGCCCAGTACCATTTGTACATGTGTGTGCAGTAGGATATAAAGAGATACACAGCCCTGATAATCGATAAGAGGGATAAAGGCCATTGGCCGATAAGGTGTATCATAATGATGGTATCATATGGTGTCAGAATGGTGCCATAGATAAGAGATAAGAGTCTAGACCCATGATGTCATAATGACATCATAGATAAGGGTCTGGACCTTCGTAATATGAATAGCGTAAAAAGAGATCATGTGAAAATGACTCTAGAACCTGGTATCAGGATAAGAAGATCTGAATAAGAAATACCAGGATTCCTGACAATGGTTTTTGTAGGCATGGTCTTCAGCCCAATGAAAAAGACTATTTAAAACCCTTCAGATGGGTTCTAATCCAAAGCAATTACTTGTCGACATGAAAGTTCATTGGTCATTGACAAGTGACAGGCAATGTGATAACCCAACACAACCTTGGCTGCGTTGTTTTCAGGAGTACCTCACCATGCAAGACAACCTTGGGGATCTCACCATTATTCAGTGGTGGGGTATCAACTTGACTCAGTATCCTGTTTGGGCATTACTTGCACGTGATCATTTATCCATCATGTCAAGCTTTGTTTCATCAGAGCGTGTTTTCTCATCTGCTGGCACTACAATTCCAAAAATGTACTGTTAAATCAAAGCTTCTCTTTCGTGAAGACCCCACACTACTCGCAGAGGCTACAATGCAGAATGAGATGAATAAAGATGGTGGTGATGAAGCAGGGAATGAATCTGAATTTGATACATAGCACAATTTGGTACATGGCTACTTGAGCTGTTGTAGTAATCACTGTAACAAAGAGTTTTTGTTGCACCATTCAGGCCCCAGCTTCAGGCCAGGCCAGGCTGTGTTTGAGGGCTTACTGGAGCTTAGGGCCTGGCTCTTGATTTTTCAAGGCCCTAGCCCTCAAAAGCCAGGCCAAAGCCTTGGCTTTTAGGTCAAGCTGGGCCAGCAGATTACTAATCAAAAGATTGAAAATAAGAAGGACCAACTTACTGAATCATACAGCCATGTTGAGGCTTAAGCCAACATATCAAGCACATCAGATATGTTGAATATATACTCCAGATGCTGAGGGAGCACCCCACAGCCATGATGAAGCAGCAAGACCACCCTAGGATGATTGAGATGGATCACCTGCAGTGAGACACTGTTACGCGAGACATTCCTTTGTGGACATTAGAGACTGAGGCTGTCTTGAGGAGGAACTCATGAAGAGTTACAGTATCTCAAAGACAGCAAGCTCAAAGGATCAAAGGGTTTTCATGAGATTCGAGGGTTTTAGAGAAACTCTCAAAGGATTCTGAGGACACGAGGGACTCAAGGGCGAAGGCACACAAAGGTTACACTGGATTGCATAGAACTAGTGTAAAGATACGAGGTACTAAGGAAATGCTATATAAACTAAGGATGCGTCATCATGGAAGTGTGAAGAATGTCAAAGAACAATGAGTAATAGGAACTATGTGATCAGTGTTGACCTGCATGGAACCAGTTCCATACAAAGTCAGACATTATATCCAAATGAGTGAACTTCCACCTTTATCTTAGAAGTGGAATCCCTCAACACAAAAGGGATAGATGACTTTTAGTATAGTCTACCTACTCCCAAAGTTTCATACCATTCCATCAAAGGATAGAGGAGTAATGAATATATTTCTCCCCATCCAACTTACTAGTACTACTTACTACATAGATACAGCAGACCCGTGTTTCCATATTTGACACCTTTCCCACGGTCCGACTGCTTAGCTAATGTAAGGTCAGATAACCAATAGTATCAGCTACCTATACCCATTTTTACATCCAATTTCCAACCATAGGTCATGGAGGAATTATATATTTACTCCAACTTGACCTGTTATATGTATCAATCTTCTGCTACATAGCAGAATGATTCATTTCATATCTTTTTCATTACTAAGTACATAGCTAAGTGTCAGGGAGAGATTGACCAGGCACAGTACAGCCTTGCACAGCATGAGTCATTATGAGTCATTTCGAGTCACATGACTCGAATTGGTCAGCAATCTCTTGGCATTAATAAGCAGTCCAGACTCTTTATTGGCTGGCATTGCCACTGTAAATTATGTATATAAGGAGAGTGTTTTGAGCCCCCAAAGAAGAAGGCTGCATAACTAAGAAAGCTGCAGAGCAAGCTGAAAGTACTGCCTCACCCATATCTGGACTTCCCCTAACAGGTACCCAACAGAGGTCCTAGAGTAGGCAATTTCCATAGCATTAGCACTACCAGATAGTTGTTAGGAATAAAGACTCGTATCCAAAGTTAGGACAAGTGAAATAGGAGAACCGATTTGGGAGAAAACCCTACAGTATATCAGGCAACAAAAGGACAGATCCCCAGCAATATATCCCCATTAGTTCTATTGCAACCCTTGCTTCTTAAACTGACTATCCACCTTAGGGGATAAGAGGTGGCTTAGTCACAATGCTTGAAACCACAACTCCTTACATTTGCAATACAATTGAGTTAGGAAACCAATTTCGTGTGAACTACGAGACTTGTGTGAACAACCCAGCAACTCACCATAGCAGCATATCGTAGGAGTACCCTCCACAAAGCTGCTGACTAATCCCTAGGATATTCTTATCCTACACTTTCTCCCCAATCAAACTCAATCACACCAGACACCTAGTCTGAAGCATCTTCAATTCTGATCTTTCCAACGCTTATTGAGGATCAGCGAACAACCCACATTACTGGTACACCAAGTTACTCACTGACTCAATCCTAGTGCTACTGGGACTGTTTCGCCTAAGAGATTACATTTCCCTAGCTTCTAGTGTTTTATCCCTGGAGGCAAAAGCAGTTGTCTGGAGAGCATTCTAGTTAGTGTTCTTTGCTTGTTGCCTAGCAAGAAGTCAGTGTGAGAGAGCCAACCAGTGAAGATATTGTTCAAGATAACAAGAGAGCAAAAGATAGAAAGAACAGTCCCTTCCAGTGGTAAAATAGGAACGGCATGGGACAAGGTCAAAGGACAAGCATACAAGAGTGTAAAGGATGTACGACTAAAAGGAGAGAAACATATTCATAGCGACACATACCAAAGAAGACATGATGCCGACAAGAAAAGACAAGAAGAAAGAGGTTGTGAAAGAGGAGAAAAATAATAACAGACACCAAGATCTCATAGCCGAGGCGTGACTTTCATATTAGGAAAATGCTTGAGTGCTGCATTCTTGGACTCATCAGACATCTTCGACACTTCACTTATTCATTTATTCTTATTGGAATAAGAAAGGTATGCATTTATTTGTTTCTTACCTATATTCCTTTGATTCTCCCCATACTCCTTGAGGGGGAGTGTTGAAAACTTATCTTGTATGGGTTTCATATTTAGTAGCTTACATAAGCATGACCTTATTTTGGTCATCAAGTACAGTAGTTTTACTTTAGTGACTACATGTAAAAAACTATAGTGTAGTCATTGTATTAGCAGGTTAAATACATACCAAAGAAAAGTAGGTAAAAAACAAGTGAATGTATACCTTTATATTCCAATGAGAATGAATAAATAAATAAATGTCAAAGCTGTCCGAAGAGTACCAAAAGTGCAGCACTCAAGCAGTTTCCTAATATGGAAAGTTGTGCTTTGACTAACAGATCTTGAGTCTCTGCTGCAGGTGCTACATCCTGATTGTCCTGGGGGCAGTCTCTCTGCTTCATCATGCCTGTGGGGTGCACCCCCAGCATCTGGACACCATATACAACATGGCTAATGTGCTTGATGCGCCTGCTTTGGCCTCAATGTGGCCATACAACTTGGTAAGTCAGTTTTCTGCTTTTCAATCTTCTGATCTTTCTAGTTTGTATCTTGAGCTTTCCGTGATGATGTGGTGGGTTCATGAGGTCTGTGGGTCGCCTTAGATCATTCATGGGTGGTGTGGACAGCCTAGGTACATTGCTTTCTGTGCGCTTGTACTGTTCATGCTGACTTCCATCTTCTCCAGCTAGCGGATCTGTTTCAACTCGTTTTAAGTCACAGCATGCACTGCTAGTTGCACCGTCCTTTCTACACCCTCTCCCATGGTATCTGATGCTTTTGCACGTGAACTTGATTTAATCAGAGATTTGTCCAAAGCAAACAGCCACATGTATGCTGAGGCCAACAGGAAACAAAAAGGCCACCAGGACACAAAGACGCCCGATCACTCCCAATCTAAGGATACTAGTAAACATAAATAAACATAAATGTAAGATGGACATCGGGCAGCCAAAGGGGCTCTTAACTTGACCCTAAAAACCCTTATCGGGAATTGTCGCGATTTCTACGTCAGTTTGGCACTTCATAAATATAAATAAATATAAAGCCAAACGCCCGCAAAACGGAAATCTCAAGGGTCATAGACCCTCTACTTCCGTATCGGGAATAATCGTCCACGAGCTCATTTCCTCACGTCAGTTCCAGACATCCCAACACTAAACTCCAATATCAACGACAACATGCCTACAAGTCGTTCTGCACCTGTCGAATTTCCCGACGACATACCCATCAAACTGTCGGGCGTCAACAAATTGCTTCGCAAGCGAAGCTACGTTGATTCCGACAAACACGTTTTTGTAGTACTATCAGGAGAGGGGGCCATTCCCTCCGCAGTCCACATTCCCTCGAAGTACTCCAAGATTCTTCATATCATCAGCTATAGGTACGATGTGTACAGACACGTCGCCGCAGCCATACGAGCCAGCAGCACCGGCTCCAACACCAAGCCGGTGATGAAGCAGCTGTGTCGGATCCTGCAGTACCTAGACAGCGTACGAACCACCTACATCTCGTTCGCTCGGAGGGGTGGCGTTGAAGAGAAGGATTGGTTCTGCCCAACTCTCGAGTATCACTTGTGGCTTGATTATGTGGAACAAGCATATCACAGCGACGCGCGCACAGCCATGGAGAAAAGTCACGGCGTTACATTCGAGTCTGTTGTTGACAGACGAGTAGACGTCTTTCAATCTAGTAGGTTCATTCAACAACACAACACGCGACATTTGGCGACCTAACGATGTAGTTGACTGGGATGAGTTTCTTGCAAGGCATAACATGCGCTTTGACATGTGCGGTCTCGGGATCACACTTGGAAAAAGTGAGCCGCCCGTGCCGGAAGCTGCACGTGACTTCGCGAAAGCCATCATCGATGATTTAGAAGCGGCTGACTCGAAGAAAATGGGAAAGCGGAAGGCGCCGCACAATGAGAGCCCGGAGGCAGCGGGCATGAAGGAGGGAACGGCGAAGGCGACCGGAAAGAACCCAGGGAAGAAGAGCGTAAAGAATAAGGTGGTGAAACAGGTTCAGTCGAATATCAAAGTAAGGAAAGGAAAGGCGACTTCGGAAAAGCTCCCGTTCTTGGAGGAGGAGGATGGTGCGGCCGAGTGTGAGATTGAGGTAGTGGGGGGGGGTACTCTGCTAGACAGACAATCGGATGGGATCCATGCTGATCATGATGTGGCAGATGTAGACGTGCAAGAGGTAGATCCTTTTTTCTTCTGTCTGCATGAGGTCGCCTTACACATTTTGTTTCTGCTACAGAGCCACTCCTTCAAGCAGGAGCCCGTCAGACCTGTCCATCACGACACAGAGTCAGGAAAGCACGAGCATGAGGCCGACACGGCCACCCACATCTGGAACGAGCGGTTTCAGCAACTTTACAAGTTTACGCGCAACCGGCTGATCCAACTCTGCGATGTCGATATCGATGGGATACTTGACGACAAAGGCCTTGAGGACTGGAACCGGACGATCGACCTAGCTGATCCCCATGCGGCCGAGATCTTAGGTCACATTGTCACACTGAGGTCCATTTTCCGATTGGAGCGAGGGGACACTGAGATTCTCCATGACACCCTCCACACAATCGGTGCGGAGAACCTGAAGGAGAAGAAGCAGAAGCAACAAGACCATACGGATAGAGATGTGAACGAACACGATGTCGGAGGGCAGAGCGGAAGGGAAGAAGGGGACTTTGCGATAGAGGTCGAACAAGTGGTGGTGGTGGGTGACGATGATATGAAGGATACCAGGGAGGTGGAAGACGAAGAAGAGGATTTGGGCATGGATGGAGCAGCACTAGGCATGGTCATGGGCGAAAGGCACGCGAGTATGAAAGAAGGGGGGAAAGAGAGCATGGAAGTAGAGTGTGAACCCAGAAACCAGAGGCCGGATGAGGATAGGAACGTGATGGTCACACAGTCCATGCCGATTGGGGAGGTCGAGAAGGACAGCAGTGGCAATGAGGATGACGGCATAAGTGCCCCCGCGGTTACGGTGATCAAGCGGAAGAGGGGTTCCTCAATGGGGTCAACATCGTCAGAGGTTAGTATGTCCATCGTGCTTCGTATGTTTTAAGGTTGCTCAGTGAATCGCAGCATAGAGCCACATGGAAGAAAGCCAAGCACCGTCAGGCTGGAACACCCATTCCTACCCAAGGAAATCCACTGACGGGCCTCTACACGGAATCATTCTCCAGCGACGATAGTGGTGGCCCTGAAGATGCTTTTTGAACACCATTCGATTGAGCTGCCTTCCACAATTATCACACTCCCATATCCGCTATGAACTCGTTCATCATAGGCCGTGTTTAATTTACTGGATGATACATAAACCAATCCGTACATCTCACAAGCTAAACAATAAATGATCTCGCCTTAGTGCGAATGATTGTAAAGGAGGAGGGTAGAGCCTGGATCGGAATTCCACAGAGGAAAGGGTACGAATCCTGAGGAAAGACGGGTTGGAACTCGTAGCGTTTGTGCGCATTCGGGGTGCCTTTCATGTTAAGTTAGGCGTGCTGTCCCCATTCCGCCATAGGTTAGCACATGTAAGTGATCAAACCATCAACGTTACTACTGTCCATTCAGAGTCCGCTTCGGCTGCCTCGTGGCACGCATGTCCGTGATTCTCACTGATTTTTCTATCTGGGGAACAGGGAATGACTTCGTTCAACTTCGTAGTGTCAAGGAATCTTCAGATATGTTGTACTCTTGAAGAAAATTAGTTACAGACCAGGACTGGTACAACTGCGGTAAGAATGGTTGCCGTCTCTACAGCGGTGTTAGAGGGCGACATGAAGATGCCTGTTCCCACTACTACCCCGCCCTTTTATGTCCGGAGAACGCACGCAAAAATAGCAGCCACCCGGATATCTCATCATTTCATATTCCCAAAGCTGGTAGCCCCGAATACGCAAGAAACCTTTTTCACCTCATGTCTGCTCCAAATCAACGACAATACGAGGTGCGTCGCACTGAAACAGGGATCTCAAAAGCCCCACTTATTCTCGGACTCGATCCCGCATGTTCACTTGGTGCCCTACTTTGTATGACGCCCGATATCATGCACCTGACAGCAAACCTAAGTGACCTCCTGATAATCCTGTCGACGGAACATTTCCTGCATAGATAGCGACAATACCGAGACTTGGGAATGGGCCGTTCCTCGAGATGAACAACTTTGGCAGGCTCACGGTCGTGCAGTTGAGGCAGCTGGAAGTTACTTACCCGGTTCTTTTGATGCCAACCCTCGGAACATTCAACACCAAGTACAAGACATGGGAGTTCGTCATGTATACGTTCGGTCTCGCATCAGGATATTGGTGTCCTCCCTGAAAGGTGTTGGAGAAACTTTTGCAAGCTCGTTAGAGGCTTCCAGCTATTATCTCAACATGAGATCACACATGAACAACTACGCGAAGGATGTGTTCTGTTAGCCGCATGGGAGCAAGATATCTACTAAAGAAATGGGTACAACAGCTACTTATTTACTTAGATCACAATTTGTTGCATGAGTAGCCCGATTGACATTTGCTTTCGTGTAATCGGACACTCGCTTCTCAAAGAAGCTGGTCTTACCTGCAAAAAAATCATATCCATGAAGTCGAAGTAGATCGTCTTGTTTCCCGACAAAACCAACGAGCGATGAGCAATAAATTCAATGTATTGGCACATGAGCTCAGCTTTCATTCCGGTTGAAGTAACAGGCCCGGGTGATGCCGACAATGCAGCGGAATATCCGGCATATTGTGGTTGCCAGAGGAGTCTTACCAGTTAACAACCCTGCGGAACCTTGACAGCCTCGATAGCCATCGTTGGACAATACGTGAATGGGGGCGCCGGTGATGTGCATCCTCTCGTCATGGGTAATAAGCCCGTTGAAGAATGTGAGACCACTTCTTCATCCAGAATATGGAAGTAAATCAGCTTGAACCGGAAAAGAAAATACCCTTGACTGCGGCAAAGGCAACCAGGAGACCGGCGGGGGTTGGGCGTTGGGAATCCATTGGAGAGCCCAGTTAGCTTGGCTTCTTGTAGATATCGATCAGAAGAGTATGAATGTTCTCCATTGTAATCTAGAAACTGTAGAAGCCACGGGCCCGGCGGCTTGCTCCTTGGTCGCGAATCGCTCGGTGAGATTCTTGTTGACGGTTCCATCTGAGGCGGATGTGAGTACACAAGAGATGAAGTCTATTCAAGAAGGCGTTTTTTTCTTCTTGGGATCCTGACTGAGGCCTGTGAGGATTCCTTAACAGGATAAGTTGATGATTGGTCATGTGACTTGGCCCCAACAACGGTATCACCTGCTGGCATGGCAGAACTGTCGACCAGTACTGAGGCACCATCACCCGTGCGGACACTGTCGCCGATGGATGCTGTGAGCAAGGGCATTGAGGATAATTATGCCCACGAGCTTGACTTACTGGACCGAGAGGAACCACTCTGTACTTGCCCCCTCCACCACCCTGATGATGAATTGGATATCGAAACAGATGATAGCAATGAAGACAGAGGTGACAACTTGGTGCCCGATGACGGAGGAATCGAGATACAAGGCAAGTGAAGTGCACATCCACACTCGCACCTAAATAACCTCGAATTGTAGAAGCTTCGTTTGGGACGACCAACCGGGAAAGCGAAGTATTTCTATGTTCCTGATGATTCCCCGACATACCCATGGTCATCAAGACCGGTGAGCATCACTGATGCTCCTGGCATGGCTCAAACTCACCTCCTAGCCAGGAGTTCGCTCAGCATCTTTTGTTCAGCTAACCTTGTCTCCGCATTTCAGAGGCACAAAAAAAGGCAGTGCTGAGCTCAGCGGGCGATGGCACTTGGTGCAACGGGTGTGCCCTCATTGTACGGCCTGAATCAAACCCAGGAACGAATCGAAAATCTCTTCGGAAACCCAACTGAACAGGCTACTGCTGCACCCGGCAATATCTTTTTATCTCAACTCGATCAGCAGTGCCCTTGCAATGGTCTGCCGCGAATCATTGTCATATAGTTTCGCTTTCTGATTTTTCGATGCAGGACTTGGCTCATCCCCTCACACGTTTTTCCATGCAAGACTACCCCGAAGAAGGTGAAGGACGGATGTCCCAAGTTCATCATGGGTACAAGATGCTTGAAGGTCTTCCTCACGAACCAGCACCGCCGTGCGTTCGTGTCAACAGGGAGGTCTTCTTTGTTAACGAGCTCCTCCGACAAACCTCGCGCGAGTATTTCATCGCAAAGAAGTATTTTCAGGCGAAACTGGAGGTCGGATCTGAAGCCGAATCTTCATCTTCGGGACATTTTGTCTCAGTCACAGAGGTACGTCTTTTCCTGCGCGTCAGTTGGCGTTTTGGCAACATAGCTGCACAGATGGGGCTCTCTGTCGATCCAGAACTGATTGTCGCCATGGTTTCAACACCCGCACGTACATTTGCAGAAATTGAAACGTCCCCAACCGAGTATGGACGGGGTTTCACTCGTGAGTTTCTCAATGACAAGTCACCTCATTTATAGTACATTATAGAGTCTTCTGCTTCTCACAGCCATCTTATGCCCAATCCACTGCGTAAGAAGGCAGGCGGACAGAAGGTGCCGACCGTCCCTCTCAGCGTATTTATGGATGATGTGTTGGGAAACATATGTAAGCAGCGGAATAAGCATCATGTGGTGCATATGTTCAATGCTTCTACGTCACGTGAAATGCTTGAGAAGGAATTTTGCGTACGGTTTGTCTTGTCATTCCCGCATGCTGCCCCTTTGGAACTTATGGGGGGAGTGAAAAAGTCTATCTAGTATGCGATTACTTGCGTTGGTTGTTTCGTCGCTAACTGAATGATACTCTAGGAAGGCCGCAGGTGGTGGAATTATCGCATGGGATAAAATACCACGAAGAAATTATGCTTATTCCATACAACCTTCTCCTGGCGGGCGGTAACCCAATTCAGGCCGAAGAGTGCAGCCACGGTGGACTAGAATGCAACTGCTTTTGCGGAACGTTGAAGACGCCTACACTCGGTGCCGAATACATTGTTTGATGTAAAGGTGCACTTATTGGCAAGCACTTTAAATGTTTAGCCCAGGTGATGCCATACTTGATCTATGATCTTACTCCGCAAACTATTCTTGATGGCTGGACTGTCATCGGGCGAGCTCGTACTCGTAGTTCTTTTCTGGCACACAGCCATTGAGGACATGGAGGCTTATTGGGAATGATGATAGCAGTGTTCTGTACTAGTACAATGCGTTCCCGAGTCCAGTCACCTAACGTGTCCAAGGATGTCACCCGTTCGTCCACATTTTCGGTCACCGCAGTGGTTTGCTTCTCCCAATTCCTCTCGGTTCTCTCAATGAGTCCGCTCACCCGCTTACACCTGCAGAATTCCGCTGCTTCACTGTCCTCGCATCCTACACGGACAGCGACCCCACTGGCAGACAATGAGTCTGCAAGGACCGGTTCGGGTGGTGACAATTTTTGGGACCGACGTGCCGCTACTACTAGTCCCCCACCTACACCCGGCGCGCGCCGACCACGGTCCGAGTCTCTTGATGTTGAACTCACTGGATCCCAGGAGGAAGTGAAACGACGCGGGGAATATGCAGTTACTCTTTGCGAAGAGAATGGGTTAACACCAGGGTCGCTGGACACGACAGCCTCGTTCACGAACACTCGCGGCCGCATCCCGGCTGGATGCAGCAAGGATGCTCTTACGCATTCAGGCAACACTATTGATCAAGAGCGAAAGGCGGTTGCCCTTGCATTCATTAAATCAGATGAATTCAAGGTAAATAGAACCAATTGACCTGGACAATAGCTTGTTAGGCACCGTTCTCCACGCTGCGTGCTTCCGACGTGCACCTCACCCCCCTCTGCAGAATCTCCATTACCTCAGACTCCCTTTCTTTCTCTCCCTCAGGCCTTATGTAGTTGGTGAGGCGAGCGCTGTCAACGATCTATATGTATCTCGAACTAACCCTGGGGTATTTGTTATTCAAGCCGCAAGCTTGCAACCTGGACGTAGGGCTCTGGGACTCAGAGAGATTGTGACAACGCCAAGATAGATGGGAGATGTAGGCATCTAGGCAAATTTAGTTAGGTCTTGACTAAAGTTTGAAAACCTGAGGTCGGGCTGTGCTGGCCGACGTAACATGCGCCCCAGTCTACCAATCAATTTTATTGACTCCCCGGGTCGGACCTACACTTCCTACGCCACACCTACATATGAGCTCAATGCTTTTAGTTTCCTGGTGGCAGTAGCGGAAGGCGGAGCTACCGACTTCCCACACCTACTAATCCCCCGCAAGTTAGGCGGGTTCACCAGATACCCCCTCAGAGCTTCTCCGCTGCCTTCCTGTTCTCGACCCCCCTGCGCATGGCCAATCTGCCCCGGTCTGGTCATGCAATCTCAGTCGTCATTTCCGGATTAGGAGGCGGTAACTCCGACCCACTATTTTCGGCGGAGAACATAACTCGGGAAATGCCGCCTGCGTCGGCAGAAACCTTGCTTGACTGGAGGTAAGGAGACTCGAACCCGTAGACTCGAACCTGTCTGTATTATGATCAGGAGCTACGAACAGGGCGGGGAAGTTACAAATGCCGAGAGTAGGTACTACTTTTGAGAAGCAGAACAGAGCCAGTGGAGACGCGAACGGAACAAACGGCGAGAGGCGAGAACGACGGAGAGAGTGAACAACTTGAAATGGGCAAGGCAGAAACACGGTCGCCACAGTCGGCGAAATTAAGTACTTTAGATCGTAACAAGGGCGCGGGAAGCTATTAACGTGATGAGGCGGTGGACGGACGGGACGAGTTTTTATCGGTGCAGCTTCGTTCGTGGCACGTTTTGTGAGAGTGCCCAGCGCAAAGGCGACCATCCATGACATAGTACTTCAACCTCAAAGTGCATTCGAGCGGCAGCAGGATGGAGTGTACGAGTTACAGGTATCACCACTGTATATCCTTGTCAAGTTCGACCAGTTCCGAGGATCACCCTTGGATGGACTGGAAGCGGGTGTGGTGCCTATCGAAGCCGTGACGACGAGCTTCCGCATCACAGTAGTGAGCAATGGGAGGAGCAAATTACAGACAGTGAAGCGGACACAATTTCCGAGCCAACCTGAAAAGTCTCTTAACGCTCGTGTAAAGTGACCATGGAATCAATGACGTCGGACAAAGACTGGCTCAAATACGAGACCGAAACAAAAGCAATGGACTCGAAGTGTTCACCCACCGGGTACCTGAAGATAGATCAGCAACGACGACAAGAGGAAGAGAGGGTGTGCACCGACCATAGTGTGCGTAGAACGCACAAGAAAACACGTGCATAATTATTGCACAGATCCGAAGGTCGTCGAAACTCGCCATCAATACAAATCGAACAGGCAAACGGCCCAACAGATGCGCTGAAAAGACGAACATGAACACGACAGCGCCTAAGGAAGAACACCCGACGCACAACGTTCAAGTTCGAGCGCACCCGGAGCCTCGAACGGAATGTCCGAGAACTGCAGGACCGAAAACCTTACCGAACCATCCGAACGGCGCTCAACTGAAAAGCACAAGTCACATCGATAACGGCGACCGGACGTTTGTCAACGAGCACACCTAATTAAAAAAAAACAGGACACACGACATGAACGTAGGGGGAAAGCCGACGGAAGGCGCGACAGGAGTACGGACACGCCGACGTCATCACTCGCGGACAGGAGAACAGGCTAACACAGCAATAGTGAGGAGAAACACAGCGCCGCCTGTCTCAACGCTGACGAAGTTGGTCGACGGAAACCACCTGACATCACGTGTCACCTGAAAAGTGGGACAATTATGACCCTCGAAAGACCTTGCAAGCAAGGTAATGTGGAGGTTTCCTTTGATTGGTCCAACTTGGCTATCAATTTGATTATGTAATGTCCCCTGGCCACCGAAAACCTGTGTCAGATTGACCGGTGGCCGAATCTAATCTAATCTAAGCCCGAATTTGTGGTGCATACCTGGATAATATCCATTATTTTACTGTCACATCACACTCTCAACCCCACCGTCTAACCTGAAGTTTTCCCTGTCCCGAGACAGTGGTTTTCAGTGCCAAGGGTAGGCACATCGGACTTGGATTATTGTAGATGACTCGGTGCCCGACTAGACACCTCACTGGCACTCGTTGCATGTAGGGATGTGGAGGAGAGAAAATATAAATACAGACCACCTGTACTGTACTGAGCACGGTTGCAGCGCCCACGAAAATATGTCTGACTCCATTTCTCCCACTGCTTCTCATACATTCCCCCCTATCAACCTCGCTCGGCGAGCCAGTCTCCGGCATGATCCATGCGGCTTCCAGCCATTTTTACGAAGAATCCGCTTGGAGGCAGATGTGCACCATCGGATTCTGAGTTTTTCCAATGTTACGAAGACATTGGAACTTTGGCAATGGCTAGTAGTACTACAAAATATTCTTACTACTCGTAGCTGATACTTCGTTGCAGGCCCATTTTGGAAACCGGTCAGCGTGTGCCTCCGGATGGCCTAAGCGGTCATCGCCAGACCCATTGCTTCCTCGGACCTGGCTGCCTCTGCTCATCTCAGTCAATTGGTGATGATGCAGAGTTCAGTGAGGCGCTTTTTTTTCAAGTGACTACAGGCCTCCATGCCGGCCAGTGGGTTGCTGCTTGTGCAGCACACAAGTGCAAGTACTGGGGTAAGAGACACAGTCAACACATTATGAGTTACCATCATTAATATGATACTCCATAGTATTCGTGGAGAAACTGTATACCAAACTGGGGCTTCCCATTCGAGCTTATCCACGAAGGCGTAAGCTGGCTTCTCATCATTTCAGTCGATGTTCTAAATAATCATTTTAAGAACCTGGAGAGCCACTTCCCGAACCCGTTATGTTTCAAGGTGATCAGTCAGACTTTCCGCCTACCCGGCCCAGCACTCCGACTTCAAGCTTGAGCCCTGTTACTCCCGTGCCAAAGCTTCGAAACTTTCCACTGACCAGTAAGTCGTCCAACATGCAAATATTTGGTTCGATCTGATAAGCGGATCATCCACTACTTTAGTGATGCGTACCGCCTCTACTTCCAGCCTCGGATCCACAAGCAATGACACGATTGCCGGCAACATCTTCGGTGTGTTATTACCTTCGAGTTCAAGCTCACAATATTAACTGACTGATGATTTCCAAGACCCAGTGCTCCCAATTACCGACTACAGCTCGAACGTGCGTTTGGGCAAAAGGAGAAGGGCGGAGATGGATTTTGACCCCTTCGTGGTCCCACCTGGCCCAAAGCGTCCAAAAGCGGAGGAGCAGAGCGAGTTCAAATTATGGATGAAGCTCAACTCGTGCATGGAGCCTGGTTTGACGGACACGGAACTCAAGTTTTTACTTGCAAGGTGCAAATGTGGTCTAACGATGACCTGCCGAGTGTACAATGATCACGAGTGTCTCCGAGTCATAACTTTGGATCATGAGGTTATTGACCTCACAGGGGACAGTGATGCAACTTAGATTATCATACGAGGAGTGATCCCCTCGTCTCAACCAAAAGTGCCATAGTACAAGTGAAATGCCATAGAATATTGTACATACAACAGTACTTGATGAACTCGTACCACCCAATAAATCCCTACTCATCTGCTCATTACTCGTGCTCTATGGGAATGCCGATGGGGTAGGTAGAGATGCGGACGATGCCAGGGACGTCGGTGTTGAGTACGATGGTGAAGGCAAGGGCAGCAAAGGTGATGGCGGAATGTCGTCCTGGGATAGTGTTGATGTTTGCTCGTGGCCATGAAAGGGATCTTGCCTACTCGAAGTGGGCTGTGTCGGTGGGTAGCTGCGGCGCCCGATCGACGGTCTACAGCTCGAAATTATCCGTCACCGCAGGTCTCTCGAACACCATTTTATCACTCCGGATGATCTCCCACGCGTTCCCACCGTGTTGGCTAGGCTGACAATCCCCTTCGTAGTTATCCTGGAAGCTGATCACCAAGCGCGGAATGACCACGGACGCTTCGTTTGGGTGTATGTGGAGATGATGGCAAAGTATGTCGACTACTCCACGGTGAAGATCATCAGCGAAAACGGAACAGATGTGAGAAAACGGGACAGGGCCACGACGTACATTGCCCAGAATGCCCCAGACCCCGATCACCGAAAAGATGGTTGCGAGCAAGTTCCTAAACGGACACCGTCAGCCCACGCGCAACAGTGACCGATCGAACGAAAAATTGAAACATACATGAAGAGATAGATGATGCTTGACGAGGATGGGGGGTACTCTGGGCACGCAAAGAGATGGGTAGTGGAATGCACGATAGTTTTGATGTTTGTTCGTGGCCTTGAAAGGGATCTTGCCTGCTTGAAGTGGACGGGTTTGGCTGACGAGGATGGGGGGCACTCTGGGCATGCAAAGAGATGGGTGATGCAATGCGATGGTTTTGATGTTTGCTCGTGGTCCGACTGGTCGTGAAAGGGATCTTGCCTACTCGAAGTGGGCTTGTGTCGATGGGGTTTGGCCGACGGTACTTGAGAGGCAAGATGAGGAAAAACGAAGGGTAGGAAGACTTACCGGAGGTTGGGGAGGAGTTTGACCGTCGAGTTTGATGAGGATAGGCTCTTGCGAAGCTCCTTCATCCGCATAAAGTACACGTCCATGTGTGCTCTTGCCTTGGGGACATCAAGTAGCTGGCCGACTGTTTTCAGCAACTGGCATAAAATCTCAATCTGTTCCTCTTCGGGATACTCAACCTTGCGCAGGAGCTGCTTGACACACTCGTGCATGATATGCTCCGTGAGCATCTGGAACTTGAAAAGTTCACACATAAACTTGATGAGACCTTGACGTTTTGCCTTTTGGGCGGCATAATACTCGTCCGAATAGAGCCCGCTCTCTTCGCCCTTCTTCTCATGAGCAGCCTTGATAGCTTACCAGTGGTCATCGGAGGCCTTGGCCGCAGCGACTACAGCGGTGGCTCCCTTGCAACCACGCTCAAAGTCTTCTCGACAGCGATAGGCTTGCCCTCCGAGTTCCTGGTACCATCGTCCTGAACTTCGGGACTGATCGTCTCCATCATCTTCTGGCATAGGCGCGCATACATCTCACTCCACGCGGCCTCGTCGGTCGCCCTCTCGAACACGAGTCTGATGACCCGGACGAGCGTCCGGGCATCCTTTTCGTTCTCGCTCTTGTTCACCCAGGCAATTATCTGGTCAGAGATGGAGTCGAACTCTTATCTTGTACCCAGTCTGCAAGCATCGTTTTGTTGAGAATGATGAGAAAGGTCTATAAGACGAACCTTGAGCAGCTTTGCCTCCACTCGTCGAAATTTTTTCAATGGTGCCTTGGAAATCTCTGTGCTCTATGCACACTAAGCTCCGCATCATTTTCTTGACATACTCGTCGACTGGAGAAATTTTGATGTTCCGAAGGATGTGAACTGTACAAAGTCGGTACACGCGGTGAAGATGATCATATTCGGTGAGTGAGGAAAGCAGGCGGTGTGGCTGATGTAAGTCACGTCAGTCAGGCGTTTGCTGGGCTAGGTGTTTGAGGTACAGTCCAAGACCTGGTGAACGAGACCGTAAGGTAGCTCAGCTTAATTGCAAGCAGTGAACTCGCCTTTGGCCTGTCCACCATGCTGATCACCAGTCCACTGCAGTATCCCAGTCAAGTCGTCGAGATCTTTGCCATGTAGATGGCGCCATTTCAGCGGTGACCCGGTATCCAGTTCAACGATGCGGTCAATCTCTTGGAAGACAAAACGATGCGCTGCGGCGTTTTGTCGAGTTAGAAACACCCGGCAGTATGTCAAAGCTAGAACAGATTATTAGGAGCACTCCGAATCATTTAAGATTCCAAAAGCAGTGAGAAAACTGACTGATATTAGATTGGATATCTTTTCCACTAAGTTTGAATTCCCGAAATCCTTGGATTCGTTTGAAGCCTATGTCACTCTGCAAATATTGAGCCTGTTGGAGTCGTCGACTGTTTCCTGGGAGCATGCAGATCACAACCCGAAAAGGTGCCAGTGGTTCTTCGTTATCTTCCAGATCGTCCTCTGAGTTGCTCTCGTGCGGTAATTCTATAGCAAGTCGAATGTAGCAGTCCTCGAGTGGCAATTTGGCATCTTGCATAGTTTTCAGATGTAGTAGTCCTACGATAGTAAGGTCAGTGCTGCTCACAGAGTCGGACTCGTTTTAATGGTTCACATACCTTGCCAGCCTGTACCAAATGGAAACAATGATTTCTGGACTTGCGTGATATAGGATCGCAGATGGTCTCGGTTTGCCAAAGAAATGTGTACGTCAGTAAAAGTTTGGTTACGACCATCAGCGCACTGCCTTTCAACGTATCTGAGAACGCTCGGATGACGAAGAAATCGGCGAGGTGTCATATCAAGTAGGTCGTAATCCATATTGCGAAGAATGTTGAAGATATCGCTGCGAATGGGAGGTGGCGTTTTAGTCGGTAATGGAATTGGGTGAGTGTGCTCTCCCGAACACACAATCAAGACCTTGGGACAGGTCTGCCGGTACTCTTCGAGAGGCTGATACATTCGAAACAGGCTGTGACAAGTCAGACGGATTATGGGAGCTAATTCAAGCTGCCCTTCTGCATTTCAATGTGGTCGTGCTACAACCATACTGTCATTAGTAGTAATCTCAGTAGCAGTTTGACTCGGACTGTGACTCACGACACTTCAAGCGGACGGAAGTATGATTTGCGATCATAGTGCAATGTAAGGATGGATCAAAGCCAAAGCTCTTCGCGTCGTGTTCGATTGCGAGAATCTCTTCATGATCATGATTGAAGAGTGATCGAAGGTAATCGGTATCGTACAAACCCGTATTAGGGCCATAGTCTAGAAGATGGTCTCGGGCACCATTCTTGTCATAAAACTCGCAACTACATTGTGACAGTAGGATTGGGGAGTTTGAGCCAATATGAAGTATCTTGGTGCCTACTCACCGAACCAAAGGTTGTCCCTCATGGTCATGATCGAATATGAGATGACCCCGACAGGTGTCTTTTGATGCTTGGCCCCGTTGGCGCTCATTTTGTTGCTCTTCCCATGTCTCCCGCCAGCTCCGATGCCAGTGAGTCTGCTTCACGTCGTGCATAATCACTGATGCAGTAGTGGTTTGATGATCTTCCGCTGGTACCGCCGTTGCCAGTGTGCCATTTGGGCTCGGAGGCGCTCTACAACCAATCCTCCACAATGCTGCCCAATAGGAGATGGTTTTCTCTAGGAGCTGAGCATCTTGATTCGTATTTTCGTGCAGAACTCGTGCTTGAATTGCGCCACGAGAGGCTTGGGTATACGGAGCAGAAAGCGCCATGTGATCTGCGTGAACACATATCTTACTTCCTTGGCCTGTGTGGATATAAGAATAATACGAGATGTTTATTTTGATTCTACTTTACAGGTTGCATGGGACACCCGACATGGCACAAGCTGGCCAGCCGTATCACGGAGAAGATCACAATAAAAATTGTTACGATCTGTTCCACGAGGTTCACCCAATGAATATGCAAACCCATTGCATGGATTGTACCAGTCCTTTGCTAGATCCATTTCGAAAAGGTGACCGATGCGTCCTGAGGATGAGGTGTCAGGATATTCTACGACTGTACACGGAGGGTAGACATGGAGTGTGTCTAACACTGTTTGTCGGTTTATTTTTATGTTGGTCCGTGTTTCGTGGATCATTGTGAACTTGTTACTCAGTGGAATCAGAGATAGAGGGTCGAATAACTTGCAAGTAGTAACGGGGACTCGGATGAACTTCAATAGCAGAACTCACGTATTCGGCTTTAGTAAGATGTTGCCACTAGACTCGGATCTCCGAGCTTGAAGGATCGGTCTACAACGACTTTGAATCCGATGTCCATGCTTAACTGTGTCAGCCTCAGGCTCGCCTGAACAGAAGGTTCACGCCAGAGTATTTTCATCCAATTAGCAGCCAGTAACACTGAGCACTAATGGCTAGTGGCTGGACTCGAAAAACAGATTGATGAAAGTTAGCTCACCAACGGATCTCTAAAATTTGATCAAGTCCATCTTTGAACTACAAGTAGGTTAGTCTTGTGCAGGGCAGTCCAATGCCCACCAGAACGTTATTTTAAAATACTTTTTATCCAACGAGCAGTAGTTCCGCCATGGTGACTGCTGGCATGGCCACCTCTAGGAGGCAGATTGAAAAAAAGGGGGGCTGGACCATACACAAATGACAATTTTTTACTGGCTGCTAGTCCCGCCATTTCCAATGTACATTCAAGACCAATCGGTTTGCAGGGCTGTAGTGGACAGCAAAGAGCGGTGCATGAGCGTGACAGGAATACACTATCTTATTATCGTGAATATAGATCAAGTGCGAAAACTTTGTGTAAGGCCCCTGTCACGGCGTGTACCGGCCACCCTCTGATAATGCCAACTGTGGCGATACTCTATTGACTCCGAGTTGGACCAATCGACTCTAGGCTCCATAATGTGACCCAGTGTGTCTGGCTGCCTTTAGTAATGTGGAGGCGGCGTGCGTGTGAAATATGTGTCACGGAGCGGGTCCTTCAAGTTGCCCTCTTCCGCCGCGAGCGCCATGCTCGGTCATTTCCAGATTAGTAGGCCATAACTCCGACCTGCTCCCTTTGGTGCAGGATCTAAAGTGATTGCGTCTGCCTTTGGTGATGTGGAGGTTGCATGCCTGTGAAATATGCGTGTCACAGAGTGAGTTTAAGCATGAGTTGCCCACTATGGCCATTTCCGGACGTAGGCGATAACTCCGACCTGCTACTTTGGGTGAAGAACGTAACGTCCATTTCAGAATGTTGTAGCGGTTCCGAAAATCTTTGGCATGGGAGGTGGACCTTGAATATGCACCTCAGACCTTCTCCGACTGAAACTATCGCCTGCACTTCATCTTATATAAGAGCGGGGTTAGAAAGATCAAACCAATTCATTCATTCCCCGATGTAAACTCCGAACATCTCTAATTGTGTGGGCGCTACACGTTCTGAAATGGACTGAAAATGACTGCGTCTTTCTTTGGTAATATGGAAGCGACGTCCCTGTAAAATACACGTGTATCGAGCCAGTCCTTTAGCGTGTTCTCTTCCGCCGTGACCACCATACAAATTTGTCGCTGAGGTTTGTCTTCCCTCTGCATTGTGTGTATCATACGTACCGTGATACACCATGACGCCAAGTCAGCAACACTATCCCCAATCGACACCCATGCCTTCAAACCTCCAGTCCTTTACCGTCGCGCCGCGACCGGCCCCTCCCCCTCCAGGGTTTTTTCTGGAGGATACTTCTCTGTACAACCGGCCGCTCAGTCCGTGTGGCCCCACAGTGACGGAGGGGTCCAGTATGGACCCTTCTGTCGCCGTTGACGGCCACACTGAATATACAACAAAGGAGCTTATCACAGCTCGTGAACGTAGTACACTGCGCACCTGTGCCTCATTACGAAATTTATTCAGAACATCCGTGGATAAGTGGATGCTGACTGTGTAGTACATGGAATCCGCAGATATTGCCATCTGGACTGCCCGTGGAAGGCGAAAACCTTCTTCTGCTGTGGTTCCGGGCACTGGCCAGGAAGCAAATGATTGAGACCCAGCTTGCTGATGTTCAGCTTGATTGTGAGGAGTTAGAAAGTGACGTGGCAGATGGACTTGGGATAGAAACTGCCAAAAAGGCACTCAGCTCAGTCTATAAGCTTTGCGATACAGGGAGTGCGAAAGGCAGACTCATGCTGTCTGTCTCCGACGTCACCTACAAAAGTGTCGAGAACTTGGGTTTCTGAACCGTAAGCCGTCACAAACGATTCCCCTTCTTGACTTCTCACTCGGGTTGCCATCCAAATCTTTTAGCCTTCAGTACTCAGTAACCCAGGCTGTCAGGGCTACTACTTTCCTAACTACCACGCACGTTCTATTGACATCGATCCCTCGTGTAGAAGCCGTGTAGAATTGTACACCCTTCGTCCCTAAGTTTGTTGTACTCTTTTACATGTATCATGGCTGACATATGCTCTGGTTTCGTGGACCTGCTTGTAAACTTGAAGTGTCGTGCTATTGTAGGTATGCCGAGGATGCGATTGCGCGGAAAGCCTAGAAAAATGGAAGGTTTCGAAATCCCAGTCTCGAGGCGGCGGTGCTGCTTATACTGTGCATCTGTTCTCGACTGCCGAAGGTAGGCCACTGGAAATAGATATCCGGACTTGTTGATTTGTTTGCTTCGGGGTCAACGTCGTCGTGATCGCATCCGTCCATTCTGTATCCGTCCGGCTTGAGTAGGACTGGATAATATATCCCAAACCCTTTCTTATGACAGCTTTTCAATCCACAATAAAGTCGGCATCCATTCTTACCGTGGTGACCAACGAGGCCATTTAGATAAGCAAGCCCAGGTCCGTCTGCAGTGGCTGGCGCGGGAAAAGGAGAAAATTTGAATGTGAGGTTACGAGCAGAGTCTCAGATGGCAAGTCCTTCGTTCTGTAATCGCAGCGAGATGATGGAATCCCCGCGTGGTCAAGAGCTGTGGAAGGAATACAAACGTGTCCACATAATATATCATGGCCCCCCAAATCAAAAACTGCCGTTCGAGTCCCCGTTCGGTCTCCACGGCGGGCACTAGGTGGCGTTCGACTCCCAAACGCGAGTGGGTGGTGGGCAATGTGGCGGGCAGAACATAAGGATTCCATCCAGCTGGTGCCGCAATGACAAGGTCCATGGGAACGCGACGGGCAGTATGAGCACAATTTGGTCGGGGCCCAACCGTGCCAGATGAGTCCGAGGATGAGATGGTCCCATCTGGGATATCTGATGAACTGAGGTCATTCTTCTCTGCGGTTTGGGACGGGTGCAGCAGGTTATCAGGGGGATGCCGAGAACACGGGCGTCGATCGTGTCTGGGACGGAATCGTTCAGGCGTTTACAGAGGATCAAGCCGCCACGGCAAGGGTAGGGAGACGATTTGCCGATATCAGAGTCATTTTCGATGACCTGTCATTCGTGTAACTAGGTAGATGAAAAGCGATGGAAGAAGGTGGGTGCGTACGCCGTTGATGCGGTTCGTAACCTGCATTCGCTCATCATGCTCCCAGGTGAGCTCTCCTCACTCATTCGCTCCAATCCGCCCTCCGACGTGTCCTAACGCGTCCTGCACCGTGCGAAGTCGAATCCAGGCCACGTTGCCATGTCATAAAACTCCCGACGCAGTCGGCTCGACTTAGGCAAGCCTAGGTGATGTGGGAGGTCGTGAGGGGTGTAAGCCGCCGTCGTCGGCAGGTCATCTTCTTTAACAACGAATCCCATTCATGCCATCACCCCGCCACTACATCGATGGCGGGCTTCAAAGTGCAGTTCTCAGCGTAGTCAGGTTTGAGCTCAAGTTTACCGATCTCGCCGCATCGGCAAAGGGCAACCTGCCTCAGGAGAGGCTCTAGACGCGCCGGTGCACGTTGAGTCAACCCACTCCCCCCTAGTATGCAATCTCCCCCTCAATTGAGGGTAGTGCGACGCCGATGCGACGCCGGAGGTGCGGGCGAGGAGCTGCGAAGGAAACTTTAGCTGACCTTAGGGTCAAGATAAAATAGGCCAACACTGTGAGAGAACGATCGGGCTGATGCCGGGGTCGGGAAGGGTCAACCGGCCACGAAGAGGTTGTAGATGCGCCAGTGCGCGTTGAGTCGACCCTGAGTCACCCGCCCACTCCCTTGCAAGCCCCCTGATGTTCTTTTGAGTGCATCAACGGGTACAAGGGCCAGGAACAGGCCTGCAAGTGGAAGTCATGCTCCACTTACCTTGCAGATATTTTCATCGTTTGGCGTCTTCGTGAGTTGCAATCGTCCTGAATCCGAAGCGCTCGCTCTCGAATATGACATATGTTCAGTAAACCTGATACTTGTAGCACTACATACCTGGGTAATTTGGAGGTGCTTTAAGAATAGACATGGTGTCTTTCTAGAGCCTGCACCCGTGATGATGAGGGAGTCTTGGCAGCGTAGCATTGCAAGTAATGCCTGAAACTGAAGAACGCGAGGAACAATGTGCCCGTGGATAATGATCGATACAGCGAGACATGCTCGTATTGCGGCGAGTTTTCTTCATCGTTCAAAGCGATGAAAAAATTAAGAAGTAAGGGGAGAATTTGATTGAAGAAAAAAAAGGAATGAAAAATGAAAAACACCCCCACCACTGGCGAAACCAGCAGACCAAGGTCGGTCCCTCTGGTGCAGCACAGGCCTTGGCTACCTGATGTTGAGCAACGTGGAAGCAACATAGGCTAGTCAGGTTATCTCTAGCCAGTCGCCTCCCACTCTCTAACTCCCCCCTCGGATAAGGGTTGTGCGACGCCGGTGCGACGCTGTAGTTACAGGAGAGAACCCGGGATGGCTCACTTTAGGCCGAGACAAGACAGCCAAGATCGGGCTGATTGGCCGCCGCGATCGGGAGGGTCAACCTGCCTCAAGAGAGACCTAAAACGCGCTGGTGCACGTTGAGTCGACCCACACCCGCTCCCCAAGCAGCCTCCCCCTCAAGTGAGGGATGTGCGACGCCGATGCAACCCTGGAGGTACAGGAGAGAAGCTGCAAAGGAGCCTCACCTAACTTTAGGGTCCAGATAAAATAGGCGAGCACTGTGAGGGAACGATATGGCTGATGGGATCGGGAGGGGTCGACCTGCCTCGAAAGAGGCTCTAGACGCGCCGGTACGCGTTGAGTCAACCCCCAGTGGGTCACACACCCACTCCCTTGCAAGCCCTCCCACTCAAGTGCGACGCCGGTGCGACGCTGGAGGGACACTGGGAAAATGGGAAGAACATGGGAGGCGGACTTGGAACGAAATTTAAACTCAAACAATGAACAAACCCAAACACATTCAATGACTAAGCCGCCGCCCGGGTAATGTTTCACTGCCACTCGGCTTTATCCGAATCAGGCCTTTGTACACAGCCGATATTCCTACGTAAGCCAAGTCACGAGGTGGTGAGAAGCACAGAATGCTTCTCGCCAGCTCCTTCTCTCTCGCAGAGCTTTGGTTTTTGACTTATGGATGTTTTGCGTCATGATAGTATCTCGACGGTCGTACTGTTAACAGGCACCTCGCCATCAGCAGTCCCTGCCAAGCAATGGCGAGGCCGGGCCGTTGCGGGCCCGCTACATGCTCAGATTTGAACACACTTTCGAAGATAAAGCTACAGTCAATTCACGTAGAAACTATGTACAATGCTCTATTGTGAAACCAATGTACCACGGGGCCTGGTTCATGAGTGCATGAGTACTTGAGTGTTGAAGCCACAGACAAACTGCTACTACTACTTATTATTGTATGATTTCTAGGCCGGGCATGCCTTAGCGGGGTTGCCACGAATGTTGCGCTTTCTGTTATTCAGGAGGATCGGAAACAGTAAGCGATCAAGTTTACCTTTTTGCCGGCTGTTTTAATGTCAGGATCGAAATGATAAGTCTTCCGTGTGTGATGGATACCGTCTATCTCAAGGTAGATGTTTCACCCAGCAAGTCGACAACGGTTGACATTCCGTGGAGTTGCAGTGTGGTTGCGTAGGTGGGCGTTTGTGTTACCCCAAACCAAGTCACCTCTTTGCCTTCTTGCCTTTACGATCACCAACGCTTCGAGTCACGACGACCAACACTTTGCATGACCTCTGACGATTACAATTTCTCTTTGCCGGCACACACTCATTTTCTTGATCGATTAAGGTGGCATCAAGAAAAGCCACTACTTTGGTGGAGCCTCTAAGCCCGAGAAGGAAAAATGGTCGACGACGCCGAAATTGATGGGATAAACCATGTACGCGAGGGTGAACGTCGAAATGGATGTGACACACGAACCAAGGAGATGAGGCGGAGGGGTCGGGAGCATCAGGATGCAATGGGGAGGGTATAAAAGTGCACAAATACCTGCGAAACATGTCAGGACGCGTCGACGAACGATTGGAGCCACGGAGCTGGCGGGACCCACCCAGCAGAGCCCATGATGACCCGGACGAGCAGTAAAACGAAGCCGCCACACCGGGCGTCTAGAAAGACCCGGAACGTCCTATAAATGAACTCGCGGCTTCTCAACCACGTTTGAGCTGGAGCCACTTGCCTCAAAGTCCCAGGTGAGTGAGACCACTGACTCGGACTTGGCACAGGCATGATGACTCGTTTTGCTGTTTAGGGTGGTCGGCACACTTGAGCAGATGTCCTCGTCGGGTATTGGTTCAGGGCAGGTGCTAGTAACGGACTGACAGCGGCTGGTTACGTCTGCCGTGGGCAGTCCGGATGGCAATGCCTGCCGATTGCATGTGCTACACAGTCAGCATCGATTTATCCACAGATGTTCTGAATAAATTTCGGACCGAGGCACAGGCGCGCAGTGTACTACTCTCATGAGCTGCGATGAGGTCCCTTGTTGTATATTTAGTGCGGCCGTCAACGCGGCCGGGAGGGGCCATACTGGACCCCTTCTTCACTGCGGGGCCACACAGACTGAGCGGCCGGTTGTACAGAGAAGTATCCCTTGGAAAACCCCCGGAGGGGGAGGGGCCGGTCGCGGCGCGACGGTAAAGGACTGGAGGTTTGAAGGCATGGGTGTCGATTGGGGGTAGTGTTACTGACTTGGCGTCAAGGTGTATTGCGGTAAGTATGATACCCACAATACAGAGAAAGACATATCTCAGCGACAAATTTGTATGGTGGTCACGGCGGACGAGAACACGATGAAGGACTGGCTCGAGACCCGCGTACTTTACAGGCACTGCATTGCTTCCATAACAAGGCCCTCCGGGCATCTCCTGGCCCCGCAGTGGTCACCCGAGTCGGCTCGCGTCAATGCAAAGCCAATCAATAGCATGTATGCTCGAATTATAGCAGATATAGTATATCAATCAACATGTTTCCCTCTCCCCCCTCACCCTCTTCCACACTCACGAACCCGATCTTACACGCAAGTACGAAATTTGGGATGTAGTACTGCAAGGAGAAGCACACCCTTGAGAACGAATACGACACTAGCACAAGTCAAATGTACAAATAGCGGTTCGAGCAGTCGCGATGTGGAAGAAGTATAGGTGGTGTATGTCGTTTTTCGTGAGCAGCCTGCCTCAGGGCAGACACTTGTCAATGGAAAAGCCCAAAGGTGTAGGTCTGCTGAGCATACATACCCATCAGTTCACGCAGACTAGGCATGTTGGCCGGCTCGTTTATGATGACGAAGGTCTTGGGAGGGTGGTCGGTGGGGAAGGCAGTCAGGTGATCGAAACACATCCACCGGTAACATCCGAAGCACGTCCAGGAACATCCTCTACGAATGTACCCCGCTAACAGTCGGTTCTTCACTCACTACCTACATAGCGCGAGGTCCACAGAAATGGGTCGGTTACTGGGTGTTTTGTATCCTGTAGTGCGTAGTGCTGGTTGTTCGTTGTAGGGACAGGAATCCTACCCCTAACCGGGAAATGCCATTGCCAGCGAAAACCTGAGATCGCTTGACCCTTTCACCAATTATAGTACAGGACGCAACCCACCGACCACTTATCGTAATTCGTGACCTTGTCCATCCCACGAATTGATGCTCAGAAAACCTGTCCCGGAATATTACCCAAGACAGACGCAGTAACTTTATGTTCTTCACCGAAAATAGCAGGTCGGAGTTATCGCCTACGTCCGGAAATTGACATAGTAGTATCGGTGTTATGCCCTACATCTGGAAATGATGCACGGCGGTCTCGGCGGAAGAGGTTAACTGGAAGGACTCGCTCCGCGACGCACATATTTTACGCGCACACCGCCTCCACGTTACCAAAGGCACAGACACACTGAGTCACATTATGTTCTCCGCCGAAAGTAGTGGATCGGAGTTATCGCCCCCTAATCCGGAAATGACCACTGAGATTGCACGACTAGACGGGGGCAGATTGGCCATGCGCGCGCCCGGGGGGGGGGGGGGGAGGGGGGCCAGGAAGGCCGCGGAGAAGCACGGAGG
>JBBPQQ010000002.1:0-81884 GCA_038092595.1 Boletus subdepauperatus
GGATGGATGGATGGATGGATGGATGGGTGGGTGGCTGGGTGGATGGATGGATGGATGGATGGATGGATGGATGGGTGGGTGGGTGGCTGGGTGGATGGATGGATGGATGGATGGATGGGTGGATGGATGGATGGGTGGGTGGATGGATGGATGAATGGGTGGGTGGGTGGATGGATGGATGGGTGGCTGGGTGGCTGGGTGGATGGATGGATGGATGGATGGATGGGTGGGTGGGAAAATGCACAAGTTAATACGACATTTGCTGTGCAGTGCTTCCAAATGTCTTTTACGCCTATGGCTGCAAACAAACATGTCTATATGACATGTGTAATATAGTGCTTTTAATTTTTTTCCCACACCTTCGGCCAGTTACAATAGAAAATGACCAAGTTTTACATTGCTTATAATTTTTCCCCATATCTCTGGTTAGTCACAAGTAGAACAAATAATAAGTTTATCAATATGTATTAAATATGCTGAGAATATTTTTCCACTCCTTCAGCTGCACAGTGCTTACAAATCTTTTCTTACACTTTTGGCTGAAGTGGTGCTGTAATAACCATTAATAATATATATGACATGGTTAGATCACTCCCTTGCCATAATTACCTAGCATTGTCTAGCTTTTATTTGACTGTTCAATGATCAGCACTACCAAGAATTAGCCATGATTATCTATCCACCATGATTATGATTAAAGCATGGTAATGCTACATATACCTCTATTATATTATATCAAACTAATGACTATATGTATGATCATACATATATGTATATATATGGTTATATTTGCTTTTTAAAACTTTCCTAATATAGACATGAGCCCATTAACTGAACAGCGACACCAGACATAATAATGAGTGGAATTCATGATGCAGAAGTTACAACTTACTAACCTCAACTCTTGGTAAGAGTTATTATATAGCAGGCCCCTAGTCCAAGAAGGAAGAACCATGTGGGTAATATAGCCAGCCAAGTTATTGGAGGACTATGGCATGTCTAGGATTGTTAGTGATAACATGCTCATATGCATCTTCAGCACACATATGCTGGATGGGGGTGTCCATCATGATTATATCTAAGTCCCAACTCAAAGAAACAGTGGACTTGCATCTTTTTGTTCTTTACAAAGATGGCCAATCTGGAACCAGATATTGGTATAGGCAAAAACCTGTGATCAACTTGATATCAAGAAATCATTGGTTTATCTAATGCTCAAATGATACAAAATGTTTGGTGTTGTCTTGAATCTCCAGAATTACTCATGCTTAGTGGGCTACCCTGTTCTCTCAGTGCTACTGATCTCACTTTCCTTTCCACTCTTTTATATCATCAGAAATTTCTTTATCTTGATAAACTGCAGGATAAGCTACAGCTCAAATGTGCAATGTATGCACAACACTTCTGACTCTTCATCATGTCCTCCAGCAGCTTGGAATTGTTGAGAATACTGATTTCTATTCCTGATACCAAATTCTAGAGCCATTATGTCATGGTTCTTTTTATGCTATTTATGTTATAAAGGCCTAGACCCTTATCTATGGTGTCACTATGACATCATAAGTCTAGACTCTTATCTCTTATCTATGACATCATTCTGACATTATATATAGATCAAGACCATTATAGATATATAAGACACAAATCCCTATTCTAGCCCTTGAAGCATGCTTATTATGGATAACTGCTGCATTCATTATGGTAAGTGACTTTGTCAATCGGTCAAAGATGAATATTGTTAGGGACCACACATGTGTACAACATCAAGCTGATATAACCATATGGTCTGCAAGCTTATTTATCTCCTGCTGTATTCACCTGATTACAACCCAATTGAACAAGGGTTTTCCACAATCAAGACATTCCTCCGATGTCAAGAATATTACACTTGACAAAGTGGAGAGGTATTTTCAAACATCAGAATATCTTGTGTAGCTCATCTAGTACTGTCATTTGTTGATGTAAGTGTTGTGTTGTGCATGTTCTCATTGTACATGAGTTGATATTATTTATCTAAGTCAGAAGAGCAACAACACAAGGGATCAAAGAAAATACTACCTAATGTCCATTGGACCCAGTCCTTGTTACCATCAATCCCAGGAAACATCTTCTCCAACCAGGCTTGTCTGGTACTCTCTGCAAAGTTCATGAAAATAACTACCTGCTTCTCATTCGCAACTTCAAGCTTGTCACTCTCTGTGAGGTTCTTGTGCATCTCAAGCAATTTAATGGCATGGGCCAATGGGTCCCCAACAATATCCAGTTCCCATCATTGGCGCCTCCTCATTCATCAGTGTCATTGAATGCACCCTCTTCCTTCCTTGGACCCTCCACCACCCTATCTGATGCTGGATCAGTAATCACCAGTGTCAGCTGTGGAAAATGCAAGATCAGTTCCATTACTGCCACAGATGCTAACTCTGATATGGGCTCTCGAAAACAGTCCTGCCCTTCATCTGCCACTGTGAGGGCACAGCAAGATGGTAGTGATGCAATGGGCGAAATCACCACCTCATTTGCAGATTTTATGTGATCGTACATTGACTTGAATGAACAGCATTAGGAAAATTTTAAGGGAAAGATAATCCCTTATAATCCCTTATAATCCTTGGCAGAGATTTGATGTTCATTTTCTGCCTTTATTTGCTGCTTATGGAGGGTTGTTGATTGGAAATAATGGTAAAGAATAAGGCATAGTTTACATCTAACACCTCATATGGGGGTAAAATATGGCATATACTGAATATATCATATCTGCCAGGGATTATAAGGGATTATTGTTCCCTTGAAAATTTCCTGATGAGAGTCTTACCATCAGTGGGGGGGGCTGGGATTAGAGGAGTCTAGGTGATGGGCAGCCACTATCCAGCTACCACCACTGCTGTATCTGGCCTGTTCCTTTGATACTCTTGGAATCATCAGCTCAATAACATTAAAATGGGCCTTGGTCAGAGATGACTTTGTGGTAGAGACCGAAGTGGAGGTATACTTTGTGAAAAAAAAGTGTGGCAATGCCTTCGGCGGTGATGTTTTTCTTTGTAGGGCAGAGAATCACCCACTTAGTAAGCCCATGGTCGACCATGACCAAAAGGGAATCGAAGCCGGTGGAAGAGGGGAGGTCAGTGATAAGGTTGCAAGAGATCTGTTGGAAGGGCCGGGAGGCGGAGGAGTGGATGGGAGTGAGCGGTGGAACGGTGGGATGGGTATTTGTCTTGTTTTGCTGGCAGGCTGAGCAGCCCTCAACATACTTGCAGACATAGGAGGCAAGGCCGGGCCACCAGAATTCGGCTGCGACGAGTTGCCGGGTTTTCAGGTAGCCGGGGTGACCGGCACTTTCATGGTCATGGCACCGCTGGAGAATAGTGTGATGGAGGGAGTTGTCATTGGGGACATAGACGTGGCCTTGATAGGTCAGGATGTCTGCTTCGACTTGCCAGTCAGAGAGGCAGGAACGGAAGGGAAGAGGGATGTTGTCGTTCATGGATTGGAGGGCTTGGAGAACAAGGGGGTCGCCCGCTGAGGCAGATTGGATGCGATGGGAGAGGGCGACGTCAATAACATTGACGAAGAGAGACGGGGGAAGGAGAGTAACTCCATTGTTGTCGCTGTCAGAGTGGGGAAGGAGGTTGGGATGGCAAGAGAGGGCATCAGTGCCGGTGAGGAGTTTTCCCGGGACGTGGACCATTTTCAAGTCGAAGTCGGCGAGGTCAATGAGCCAACGGGCTTGTTGTCGGTTGAGGTTTTGGGGGGAATGGAAGTAGGTGAGGTTTTTATGGTCAGTGAAGACTTGGACTGGGAAGGGGGATCCATGGAGGTAGTGCCACCATGATTTCAAGGCGTGGATGATGGCAAGGAGTTCTCTGTCGTAAATGTCGTAGTTCTGTTCTGCTGGGGAGAATGACTGGGAAAGGTAGGAACATGGATGCCATTTGCCGTTTGAGTTGGTCTGGAGAAGGATGGCACTGGAAGCAGACTTAGAGGCGTCGGTGGCAACGGCGAGGGTGCTGCGAGGTCAGGGAGATGGAGGACGGGTTTTGACAGGAATAGGGATTTGAGGGTGTCAAATGAGGTTTGACAAGCAGGGGACCAGTTCCAGGGTAAGTTCTTCTTGGTGAGGTTGATGAGTGGTCGAGCGACGTTGGAGTAGTTGGGGATAAACCGTTGGTAGAAGTTGGCAAAGCCAAGGAACGACCTGACGTCCTTGACTTTTTCAGGGATGGGCCAGCTGGTGATACCATCCAGCTTTACAGGGTCCATGGCAAGCTGTCCGGGTTTGATGATCATACCGAGGTATTCTACTTCGGTGGTGGCAAAGCAACATTTCTCCAGTTTGAGATGGAGATCCAGCTCCGTCATGCGTTGGAGGACGTGTTTGGTGCGTTCACGATGAGTGTCTTCGTCAGGAGAGAAGATAAGGAGGTCGTCCATGTAGATGACAAGCCATCCTTCGGCGATCATATCTCGGAAGGAGTCGTTTATAAATTGTTGGAACATCGCAGGGGAGTTGGTAAGTCCAAAGAACATCACTGTTGGTTCGAAGAGGCCTTTGTGTGTGATGAAGGCAGCTTTCCACTGATGGCTGTCTTTGATGCGAACATTGTTGTATCCCCAGCAGACGTCAAACTTGGTGAACAGTTTGGCGTCTTTGAGCTTGTCGATGAGGTCAGAGATGAGGGGGAGTGGGTAGGCGTCGCGGGTGGTATGTTCGTTCAGGTATCGGTAGTCCTGACAGGGGCGGAGACCGCTGTCTTTCTTTGTAACGAAGAAGAATGGAGATGCTTGGGGGGAGTTCAAAGGGCGGATCTTTCTGCAGTCGAGGTTTTCCTGGAGGAAGTCCTCGGTGGCCTTCCGTTCTTCAGGAGATAAGGGGTAAACTTTCCCAACTTTTGGGGTGAAAGAGTCATTGAGGTTGATCTCATGGTCATAGGGCCTGGACGGCAGGACATGATCGGTGGCTTCTTTGGACAAGACTGAGGCATAGTCGGCGAATTCAGGGGGAAGGGTTTGTTTTGGTTTTGCCTTTCCGGCGGCAGCGGCAAGTTCAGTGGCAGTAGTGATCTTGGATATCTTTTCTTCCAAGGGGGAACCTCTGTAGAGGAAACGGGATCCACATCTGATGATTTGGTGAAGGGTTCGGTTCGTGTCTGCACGAGCCAGGAATTGGGATTCTTCCTCCCATCTGTTGTACTCGAAGAGTCGGGAATCAGTGATCACATTGACATGGGCGTGCCGAGGGGGTCGATAGGAGGATTTCTGGAAATGGGAGTCATGGCGGGAGGTGTCGGCGGTGTGGGAGAGGTAGAGGTCCTTGGACTGGTTGAGGGATTCGTCAATGGATAGGATTCTTTGGTTCCAGTCGATGGTTGGGTTAACATCTTTGAGCCAGGGGAGTCCCAAGATTACGTTCTCGTTTCCTAGGGAGATGACTTGGAAGGTGACCTTTCGGGCAATACCTTCGATGTTGAGGAAGAGGGTGGAGGTGAAGCGAATTACTCCCTTGCTGTTAATGGAGTTATCAGCGTTCCTTGCGTAGATGGGTTTCTGTAGCCGAGTAGTGGGGAGGGAGTGTTTTCTGACGAATCCCCAGTCAAGACAGGAGATGCTTGCGCCACTGTCAATGAGGGCGCGGGTGTCGATGGCTTTCAAGATGTGCGATGGTTCGATAAGTTGGATTGGGATTTGCATAGAGGGGGTAGTTTTGACATTGATCGTGGCACACTTTACACTAGGGAAGACTCGTGTCGAAGGAGTTTCCCGATCTAAAAATCCATGGTAGAGAAGGAGATCTTTCTCACATGATCGTCTTCTTCATCATCATCAACAGGTTCTAACTTCGGGAGGTCTTCTACCACTTGCCGGACTTTGGGCGCCCCATCTTTGTATTTGGGACACTTGGAGCTCATGTGTCCGGGTTGTCGGCAGCAGAAGCAGAGTCCCTTTTCCATACACTTCTTTCGTTCTTCAGCAGTAACTTTTCCGACTTTGATGACGTCTACGTCTATGGCGTCGGGGTCACGGATCTTGGTGGGGGTGGAGAAGGAGTGGTAGGACTGATGAGCGGGCTTAGAGTTTCGTTTGGAGATTTCTTTGGCTCGTTCCCATTGGATTTGGAAAGAGATGGCTTTCTTGTACCAGTCATTGATGGTGGAAGGGACGGTGTCCATGGACATGATCCGGCGCATGAGGGGGGAGGGGATTCCGGCAGAGAAGTATCCGATAAGGACATTCTGGTCAGTGATGCTTGTGAGTGCTGAGTAGTTTTTAAAGTGTGAAACGTACTCGACGAGGGTTGGGGAGTATTTGGTCATGCGTTTGGTGGAGAGCCAGGCAATGGCGGTTCTGGTGATGTCGTGGTGTTTGAATGCGGTTTCGAACTTAGTGACAAAGTCGGAGAATGTGCCCATGGCTATGGTGGTCCCTGTGATGGCATTTTGTCTGAACGTGGTGGCCCATGTGAGAGCGGATCCTTTGGTCATGTAGGAAAGGGCGAAGGCAATCATTTTGTTGTCGGTGTCATAGACTTTGTCGTTGACGAGGAGGTAGAACCGTACAGCGTTCACCCATTGGGTGGACTTGTCATAAGATCCATCAAAGGCTTCCAGTGCTCCGATACGGAGTTCGGTAGGTTTCGTGGAGGACATAGGTGAAGGTGGTCTGGGGTGTGACGAGGCAGGTGCGTAAGATAAGGGAAGTGGGGTGAGAGGGGGAAAAACTGGGTTGGTGGCAATTGGAGTTGGGGACGGGGGAGTGGGGGCGCGAGGGAGGTGAGTGTGTGCTAGTTGGTGGGCTAAGTCGAGATCTTGGGTTTGTTCAAGGTCGGACGATATGGTAACGTCTTGGTCAGAGTTTTCTTCTGGTTCAGAGAGCTCAGCTTCTGAGGGCGAATCGATAGGTTGTTCTCGGGCGCCTCGCCACGAGTACCGAGGGTTGTTCTGTTGGTACGAAATGGTGGAGGACTATAGCGGTGATAGCCTCGTAAGGTAACTTTGACCTTTTGTTACGCTTGGACCGGGTAGGTACAGGCATAGACTCAATTGATCGTAAGATTGCCTTAAGGGTTGTCCTTTAAGGGTTCAAGTGTCAGAACGGACACCGGGGGTTCGAAGGTTTCAGAGGAGCGTCGACTCAGTAGTACGACAAAGACTTAGAGAGATCCAAGACAAGGAGTAATGACCTTGGTATATTCAAGGGAGTATCGAGTAGGTCAAAGTTAGAGAGACAGCACAGGAAGTACAATGGTTTAAATAGAAGCGGAAGAATGCGCATGGACCAAGTAACGCCTGCCCTAATCAGAGGGACGTGTCATCGTAGAACAAGAGAGAAGGTGATGGAAACAGTGAGTAAGGGGAACTACGTAATCGGCGCAAGAGAACCGATCGGTGGAGATGGAAGTCCGAGGTGATAAGAGAACAAAAGCGATGAATACCCCCTTCCGGTAGTAGAGAGGAACGGCATGGGGAAGTCAAAGACAAGGTAAGTTGAGGAAACACGGATCGAGGAAAAGAAGCATAGGGAAAGAAGCGATCGTAACAGCGAGCCTAAGTTTACTCACTGACTCAATACTTCTTAATTGTGTGTCTTGATTTGTCTAGGAGAAATACCATTTCCCTAGCTTATAGTCTGTCATCCGTGGAAGCTTAGGCAAGTTGTCTGGGGAGCTATATCAGTTCTGAGTTGCCTTATCTTAGAAAGACGACAACAGTCTGAATGCAGTTTTCAGCCCAGACAAACCAATTGCGGAAAGCAGTTGTCACATCCAACTTATGTTTCAGGCAAATGATACAACTGTATCCTGAAAAACCGTCCAAACAGGTCATCATCCAAACATGTTTAGTGCATGATTGCACTGGGAATGCACAAAGATCAGTGTGAACCAATCCAAGTGGTCTATTACCTTGAGAAGTAGAGGGTGGGAATGGTCGTTCCATGGCTTTTCCTAAGGAACATTTACACCAAGGTCATAAATTGGGTGGGATATCAAGTTCCAGTAATCCAGAAACATGCTCGAAAGCATGATAGAGGGCATTGCATGAGCAATGACCCATTCATCCATGCCACAAAAGATAATCAGAGTCTTTTGGTATACTGGAGGCTTTACTATCTGGTTGCATCAGTGACAATGAAAACCAGTGTAAAGAATCTGATGAATTCAGCTGTTCAGCCGTAATTACCAAATTGCCAATTTTGTCCCAGACTTGAGTTTTATCTCCAATTGTACACGTAAAACCCTGTTTGGTGAGGGCAGTGACAGAAAGGAGGTGGTGAGATACATGAGGTGCATAATAAACTCTGGTTAGCATGAGAGTTTTATTGTGTTCCCCATTGTTGTGTTTGAGTAAAACTGTTCCTGGTCCATAAATAGGCATAATCTTTCCATTAGCAATCCTACAATTTCTTTTTCAATCTTTTTTTAAAATAAAATCATCAAGGTATGGTAATAGGTGGTTGGTACAGCTGGAATCCACCATCCATTTATCCCTTGTGTTTAATTGGATCACTCGCAGCATAGCAGGAAGAGTATCCATTGTCACCATCAAAGTACGTTTCATCTACATAGCCAGTTTCCTCATCAAATGGTACATTGGAATCCTATAATACCATCCCAGAGCCAAGGCCACATTTCCAGATGCTATTAGAATTGCAGTCAAAATTCCCATGATAATTTTTGCCTTGTTTGTCTACCTTAGGTCGTTGTATATGTCCTTTCTTGGTAGACCAATTTAAAAGGACATTCTGTGGAAATAGGTGTTTGGTTGTGCCAAAAAGGAGCTTTCCATACTGTCATCACTTTCGCCCCAATCAAGTACATATCTCTTTGTCATTGATCCTTGCAGTTGATGATTCTCCTGGTTTACCAAGACTGAATGAAGAAATGGATGGTAAACCATCCATCTTGATGGTGACATCAGAGTCAGAGTCTCCTATATCTGGTTCATCCAGAATCATGGCCTCATCAGCAACATGAGTTTCATTAGCTTTTCCTTTTCCTTGACTGTGACCTTTGCCTTTCTTCTTATCCCGTCTAGAACTCTGGTTGCCAGTATTCTATTGCGTTTTCTGTTGGTTCTGTTTATTCTGGTTTCCAAAATTTCCAGTACTTCTGGGTTTTCCAATAAGTTTCCAACAGTTTTCTGTCTTGTGGGAAGTACCAGGACAGATTTTACAATGCTCTGAGGAAGCCCTTTTAATAGTTTTGGCTTTATTGGAAGAAATGCAGTTACAAGAGAAGTGCCTTGTTGTTGTGACTCAGCAAGGGTCATAGGAATCAACTAATCTGGTTTGAAATTGGCAGTGCCAATTGTATGAATGGCTGCAGTGACAAGGTTGGAATAGTTGTCTTAGTGCAAATTAACAAGATTAACATAGCGCAGGTTATTGGGAAGAGATAATCTTGCTCCGGCTAACCAAGAAAACAGGTCAACGAGGTGTGCTACCTCAGCTGATGTGTCTCCCCCCCCCATGTGCCAGTTCATGATTTCCCTAAAAAGGTAGTACTGACTGGTTGGGCCAGTGGTAGCATACAACTTCGCAAGGTTGTCAAGGGATGTGAAAGAAAGAGAATCAAACACTGTATTATAGGTCCTTGCCATTGCTGTACAAGATCTTCTTTTACATAGAGTGTGATAACACCTAGGGCTTGATAATCCGAGTCCAGCCAGGCATTTTTGAGATCATTGTTCCTGGTTGCCAGATATTTTGAGATGCCAGTGGCAATTTGCCAAACTTTGAGCATCATCAAAAAGGATTGGATTGAATCCAACCAGGCATGGTAGTTTGAGGCACCTGCGAGGACAATGATGTTCTTCATGATACCGCCAGATCCAGAGTCTTTAGAAGTAGACATGTTTCAAAAACTAAAGAAGACCAAGAAGAATGAGATCAGTAACATCTAGAGACAATGTCTCTGGAGAAAAAGACCCAATAGGAATAATATGAGATGAAGGTGGGGCATAAGATGGAGTTTCCTTATTGCTACTTTGATCACTTTCAGAACCAGTAGTGTCAGTCTCATACTCCCTTGTTTTACTCTGGATACCAGTTGTGTCATGGTATGTTGTAAAGATACTTTTCTTTTTGATGTTCTGTTCCATCTCAAGAAACATAAGTTCATCGAAGAAATAAGGGTTTTCAACATAAATCATGAGACATCGTTCCAAAGGGCCCTGACTCGATAACATGCTAGCTAATTGTGTGTTTGAGGGAATAAGGTGTTTCTTGAAACCCGGAACAGTACAATTCAAGTATGGAAGACAAAGGTCATTAGTAGTGTAATTCAAATCCCAAAAAATTTGAAAGCAATGAAGGTGCAGTGCTGCAAGGGACAGCGGTATGTCACATGTGTACTGACTTCCTAAGGATGCCGGCAGGGCCCATTCTGCAGGTACATTTTCAACGAGGAGGTGAGGGATGGTCCTGGTCAGGGTTTCCCATACCTAGGATTTCTCCTTCCTCTCTTTTCTCTCTTCCAGCGCATTTCTTAAACGGGCCAGCCATAGCAGGTTTGGCCTCATCTGCCAGTAAGGCATTCCTAATAAAATCAGGTGTGATTAAATCACGAACAGCATTTACCTGTTTACCATGTCTTTGAGCTGTTGCTCAAGTTCAACGATCATCTCAAGGAGAGGATCTTCAGCATGCTGTTTCAAAATAGAAAGATAAGGGTCCATACGTTTATGAAAAGCGGACATCCATATCTGATCAATACACTTGTTCCATTCGTGAATGCAAGAAACATCCCATAATCAGTTATACTATTGGGATTGTTTCCACAAAATTGACATACTCATAGGAAAAGTCCTCTGAGTTAATGTTTGGTGCCAACATGGTTTCCATGTCATTTAGTACATCAGCATTTCCAAGTACAATAGATCCAACGATCACAAGAAGGGTTAAACACAAGTACAAAACTGCATTACTCAATACCAGCAAGATACCTGAGCCAGAGAAGAT
Source organism: Boletus subdepauperatus (assembly GCA_038092595.1). Lineage (NCBI taxonomy): Eukaryota > Fungi > Basidiomycota > Agaricomycetes > Boletales > Boletaceae > Boletus > Boletus subdepauperatus. The sequence continues at coordinate 10,951 of JBBPQQ010000002.1, forward strand.
CAATGGTATCTTATCTGATCACAAAGATATGTAAGATGGTCCTATTTGTATCACAAAGACAGCAAATAGTCTTTTAAACAACTCAGTGTTTAACACAAAGTTAATTCGAAAGCAACGACATCCAAAAGATCAACAATTAGTGCTCATAACCTAAAGAGAATGGTAGACCAATCTATGGAGGAGCAACAGGAGTAGCGTTAATGAGAGAGCTCACTAACCAGATATCTTGTTGTGGTGAGAGGCTTGAAGTTGTTTCACAGAAGAGATGATAGTGAAACAAGGTAAAGATTGAAGGAGGGTTAGTCCACTCCTTTATAGTGTCTAAGTACTGTTTGTACGTATTGACACAAACTCTAATACCATGTCATATGACTATGATAAGAGATAAGAGAGAGTTCTTCTATAGGGTTCCAAGAATAGCTTATCTATGATGACATAGATAAGGAGAAGAATCTAGACCATAATGTCATCATGTTACATAAGACATCTAGAACTGGTTGTAATAGAAGAGCAGAAATAGAACAGGTTAGACTTATCATCTTATATAATTCTCAATACATTACTGGTACACTAAGTTACTCACTGACTCAATCCTAGTGTCACTGCAACTGCTTTACCTAGGAGATTATATTTCCCTAGCTCCTAGTGTTCTATCTATGGAGGCAAAAGCAGTTGTCTGGAGAGCATTCTAGTTAGTGTTCTTTACTTGTTGCCTAGACAAAAGTCAGCATGAAGTCAAGGATGCTGCATCTATGCAGAAGGTGTTCTGAAGGGACAAATAGTTTGAAGCTATGTCCAAGCAGTGTTCAGAAGAAGCAAAGGAAAAACAGAGACATGGTGTGAAGAAAAAGAAGAAATCCTAACATATGGCACCAGAACGTATCACCAAATGCTCCCAAATAGCAAGCAGCCACCAACAAGTCCTATTATACCCTCTATTCAATTTTAGCAGAGCCAAAACCTCCGTTTGGCACGCATGATCTGCCAACCAGATTATTGCAACTCTGCAGCCTTGTGCCAATGAATAAATCACATGACAGCCTTGCTGAAACCACCTTGGTGAGATAGACTCTGGCCTATACAACCCCACAGCCATCTCCCACTTACTGGACTTCATCAACACCATGAAACGATTTCTACCCATGCTCAGTGATGTATCAACCCAGTACCAATGACGAATTGACCACACACACAAACAGAAACTACCGACATGCCAAACACTGAAGCCCTAAACATACAGATACCTACAAACCCAAAAAGCCTCCCCCTCTACTCATTGAGGCCAGAAAGGTCACCACAACACAACCGCAGGAGATAAGTCAGCAGGATCAGGAGGAGAAAGAACCCACCATGTGTATCCAATGGTCTCCAGCTGGCGCCCTCACTTGGCTCTTTCTCCTCTGTCTCTAATACCTACACTTCATGCTGCTCCCCCATTCCTCCCATACCCAATCACCCTTGGATGATCTGAGTACTTGATAACCACAGCACATGTCAGCAACACTCACACACCACACTATCAACATGGCGATACACTGATTAGAAGGACCACTTGTCTTGTCTAAAACTGTCGGTGGGACTGATGGGGGCCACAAACCCACAGGGCATTCAAGGGTCCAGGGATGCAGTAGAGGCATGGCATGGGTGCCCTCTCTTAATTACCTAGTTTTGTATGTCTTACATAGGGTATTGTACCGCAACAAGACAGAAATAGATACCAAAAAAAAAAACCAGCGGCTTGACAAACTAGCAGCTGTGCATGCATGTGGACTTCAGAGAGCATGGGATATTGCAAAAGGACTGCTTAGTGGTGGCAGCACGCAGCACTGGATGTGTTGGGTAAGTTATTGGTGTCTGTTCTTCAAGGATTCCATCTAATGTGTGTATGTTCTCTTGAAACTGAAAGCCGGATTGATGGACAATGGACAACATTTGAGTCACATGTGCAGCTGGCGTGCACAGCCCATAAGTTCCTTATAATATGATGCAAATACGAGTAATTAGGTCCCAATTACAGAACGAAAATGAGCCCAGGTGATTACTGGACTTGCTGAAGAGCTGCAGCCACTCAATTTTCCCAATTTCTTACAGCATTTCCTCTACCGACGGCAAAATCCATGTGATAAACATGAAGCCTATGATATTCCACTGGATGAATGCCCTGTCTACGACGGTAGGATGTCTGTCTTTAACTTGGCAATCACTATATGCTACATTCTACATCCCCCAGTGACATCAGCAGTATTGATGGAATGCACCGACATATCCATGCAACCCCATCGTGGAGGAATGACTCAAATGAGCCACAATACAACTGTGTACTGGTTACCATACTTTCCGATTGATGCAGAGGCAACAGCAAGAATGGGAGAAACCCAGTGAGTGAGAAGCTACTCACTTAGTGTTGGTAGTATTTGCAAGTAAATCTTGCTAGGAAGTTATCATGCTTTAGGGTGCAAGAGAACTTAACATTCAGGGAAGGGTATAAAGGGGTATTTATATGTAAAGGACTATTTGTCCTTGTATGTGGATAAATGCCATAAAGGGCATAATCTATCCATAAAGAATGTATAAGTAAGCCATGAGCAAGAATGGTGTGCTATGGCATCATAATGGTGCAATATGGCATAATGATGATGTGTTATGACATCACTGAAGATCATGTCATAGGTCTAGAATGGTTATGTAATAAACCAAATAGAGTAATAAAGTCACAGAGGAATGTCAACAATGTGTTATGCAAGACGTACTATTGAGGATGTTGAAGTCAAGACTACCTAGAGGAGGAGCTCACAGGGAGTCACAACGTCTCTAGATAGCAAGCTCAAGGTTGCAATGGTTTCTCAGAGAGTACTCAAAGGAGAGAACACACTAGAGTATGCTAGATTGTGCAGAACAAGTGTAAAGATACAAAGTACAGACAAGTCACTATATAGCTAGGGGACACGTCATCATAGAACATTGGAGAACATTGGAGAAAGATGAGTAATGAGAACTACGTACTAGGCACGAGAGAACCTAGTGGTGGAGATAAGGCCCAAGGTGATAAGAGAACAAAAGATATTGAGTATTCCCCTTCCAGTAGTAGGGAAGAACAGTGTGGGGAAATCAGAGGATGAATATGCGAGAGTGAAAGGGATGTACTACAAGAAGTAGGGAAACATAATCGTACCTGCACATCCTGAAGAGGATGTGAACACGTCGGGAAAAGACTAAGAGTAAACGGTTGTGGAAGAGGAGAAAAATATGTATGACTGACATCAGGACTGAATCTTGTGACTGACATTGTGACTGAACAGTGTGACTGACACATGAAAAGTGAACAAAGTCAATAATAAAATATGAGAATTTCAACACTCAGCACTGAGGGCATGTGTGGCATGGATGTTGCTCACATCCTTGCCTTTTTCCCCTTTACATTTCAAGGGGTTGTGTAATCCCTGCACACTAATTCAATGGTTTGACATGGCCGGTGATTGTCATATCCCCGAATTCAACCAAGTCCAGCCCCAATGTCAAGTCCGGGTCCTCCGGGCTCAAGTCTGATGGAGGAAGCGGTAGGGAGATGGAGGTTAGTAACAGAGGTGGACCGGAGGTCCGACGGAGATACGAGAGTGGGGGACTTAGTAAGGACTTTGGCATAGACTTGTGTGTCACGCCCTTGCCAAGGTTGCTGTGCTTGATTTCAAAGGGACGGAGGTACAGAGGTACAGAGGTGAACAGGGACACGAAGGGGGGACTTCGAGTGAGAGGATGGGGGACTTAGTTGATATACAAACTGAAGTACAAAGGCAGAGTACAGAGGACTTATATACTGTGACGTTCGGATGTAGGTATGGAGAAGCATGTGGAAAGGTACGAAGAGCATGTGGGTAAAGGACGGAGAATGGAGAAGGCATATCGAGGAGGAATGGTGACGAAGGGAGACATGTGGGATAATGTAGTAACGATGAAGGATCGTAGGTATGCAATGGAGAGTGAACTAACTAAAAGGAGATAAGGCATAGGAACGGAAGGAGGCAGTGAGAACAGAGGTCCGATACGGAGAACAGTATAGGTCTGAGGTGAAGTCCGATGGAGATACTCGGTATAGATCGGGGTTGGGTCGGGAACGAGTGTGGACCGGATCGGAGGATCGGGCATGGATATGACACCCAACCTCGGACTACCCTGGTCCATCTCGGATCACTCGGACTACTTGGTTCACCCTTGGTCTCCTGATCTCGGTCCCATCTTAGACTACTTGGACCACCCCTGATCCCCGATATCGGTCCCACCTCGGATTACTTGGATTACTTGGACCATTCGGTTACTTGGACTAAGTATGACCTCTTACGGACTACCCCATTTAGACTTGATCATCTCATTATCCTGTCACTCGCTTAACCTCACGTGTACTAGGCTCGTCCTTAGAGATCCAGTGTCTATGCCACTCAGATCTTCGGGTACTGCCCCCATTCATTCCCCCAGATGTTGTACCTTGCTGTCACTCAGACTAGTACTTTCTCCAAGCACGACGCTTTCGGTCTTCGGACACTGTCTGTCTATTGTACTATATAAACTCGGACTTTGTAGCACTAGTACTTTAGTTCGAATACCTCATCATGTTCTTGTCACGTCACTGTCTTTATACCCATGCCCTCTAAATTCCACTTGTCCTCTCGACTCCCTCACTCGACCTTCCTGTCTGTTCCCCCTAAGTCGACCTCGGACTTAGAGCTCCGAAATAGAACTATACTCGTTGTCGCCCCTGATTGTAGACCACCGCTTGGTAGTCACTCCGAGTCTACCCGACTTGTCCCTGAGCACATTGAGTACTGACCTCCCCTACCATCCCCGAACCCTCGGAGTTCCCTCGGACTGACTTGGTGTTGCCTCGTCAGCACATCGGCCCTTCATCCCCCTCTGATAGGTTCCGAACGACTACATAAATTTGGGACAACCAAGACTTGAAACTCGGGCGCAGCACACAAGCTGAAGCTGAAGTCCCGCTGTGACAAAGCCCCGCTCACAGAGTTCCAGAAGCCGGCAACTTCTCCTCTTGCTCTCTCCCTTTCCCCCTTCAGGGATTTCCTTCCCACTCCCCATATTAGGCTGAGTAGTAGTAGGAGGAAAATCACGTGTCTGACAGTGATGAACCAGATGAAGAAACAGGAATGTGGATTGTCTGCCCAGTGTTCAATCATCTCTGCAGCCCCTCAATCACAATTATTCATGTACTAGTACACAGTATTTTTCGAGCCATCCATCTCCTTCCTATTTTCCACAACCATCCTGTCCCACTTGGAATATGACCTCATCACTCCTACAATGTAGTATTCAAGGCCTCCTCCTATGTTAACAAATTTGTCGATCATTATGCATTCAAGGTGATTTCATACTAGCAGATTGTGTTTCATAGTATACAAGTTTCTTACCTCAGGCTTAATGGCATTGTGTTCTTTTTCGGTGGGTTGTGGGCTCAAAGTGGACATGGTCTAAGCTAAGTATTGTACCAAGGGCAAAAAGTGAATTAAGTAGTACTTAGTTACTTGTGGGACTTGTTGACTTTGGATTTCGAAGACAAGTAGAAAAGGTTTAACTAAGCAACTTGTGGTTTTGCTGATGAAGCTCAGTAATAGCTATCATGAATACCATTATTAAGAATTGGAGGACAGGGCAACAAAAGAGCATCAAGCAGTAACGTCAGAAAGTACTTTCCTGAAGATTGCCAGAAGAGGTCGATGGTTTCAAGGAGTTATAACTTGCCGGGCTAACATTGTGTGGGTGGGATTCGCCAGTATTTCGATCACGATCATGTCAAGCTCTGGCCCTTCTAAGGAAGTAAAGGGGGTGTCAGCTGTGCTTCTTCTCTGTGGACTAATTCAGGCATTGTTGTGAGCGTGGGAGGCAGTAGGGGCGATGATACTGTAGCGGGTGTGGGGCAGCGCCGTTGAGGTCAAGGACAGTGGTGAGCTCATTTCTGCGCATCAGGGACAGCGACAGACAGTGACAGGGTTGAACGTTGAACGTTGAACCATCATGTCAGTGGACCTGCTTCAAGTTGCAGGACAAGAAAAACATCCACTCTTGTTATAAATGTATCTGCCCTGGTCAGGAGCAAGCCATGGCAGAGCCCATGTAGTCACTTTGGACTGATGGCAGCACTGAGCCTGCATGAATGTAAAGGGTTATTTTACCTGGTCAAGTACTTAAGATCACTCAGGCGAAGTGAACTGTTATCGGATTCGCCAATGATATGTAAAGTACAGGATAAAGTAAGATGAGGGCGGTCCTAACGACCACCCTCCTTTTTGTACTATGTTATGGGTGCATGTGATATAGTTTTCACATGCACCAATATTCTACTTTAGGGTATTAGGCCCCTAACACCCTCCCCATTTAGATATGGAAATGGATCATATATAATGAAAGTACTTTTAGGTACATTAGTCCATATGAGAATGAAAAGAGGAAATGATAACAGGGTTGGTGCCCCACATGACAGATACTACTATATAAAAGCATTTGGAGGATGTGCCTCCATTTCTTGGCCCGCTCATATCAGCACTGGTTTGCCAACGGGTTCGCCCACCTTGCCGTGCCCAGAATTGTTCTCGGCATCCTTGGTGGTAGGGAAGGGGATGAGGTCAAACATGACCACAGCCTCCCTGAACCGTTTGAAGACTTGATCTTCTATCTGGACCATGGAGGTCATAACAAGGGAGGGGGCCTCTGACTGGGGGATACCCTGCGACTGCACCTCATTTTCATACCATTCCCTAGTATGCTCGGTCCTGCCTTATGGGCATGTAGTGAATGCTGGTCGAGGGGTTGTCAAACCCTCTGGCCTCCTCGATGCAGGTGACCATTTCCCTGGCGGCGGAGCAAGCCCACCAGATGGCATTGTTGGCGTCCTGCATTGTGACGCCATTGGTGGCAACGTATGCCACGATATCAGTCATGGAAGCCTGGTTGTTAAATTGACCAGACCAGGCCACCCTGCCATTCTGGAGTGGAGTTACTCCCACCCATTCGAGTAGTGCTCAGTATCGTCCTGGCACTGCAAAGAGTCATATGAGACCTTGTACCCATACCATGTGGTCGTGGCTTGACCGCAGAACAGGGGCGAGATGCTCCATTATGAGGAACACTCATATCTGTTGGCGAGTGGGGGGGTTGAGGTCCGAGTCCTCGTCATCGGGGTACTGGTTAGAACTAATAGTACCCGGGAATATTTTGCGGAGCCCACTGCGACTACTTAACGGGCAGACCGTTTGGCACTGCTCGATGAACTCACACCAGTGGTTCGCTGGGGCATCAAGTGTGGGGGCCCCATAGGGAGAACCGTGCCCTTTAGGTTGAGGACAATCTGTCCTCATTGTTGGGGGGCTGTTCCCTCCATGGAGCTGGGGGGTGGCGGCACTGGCTGCTCATTGATGCGAGCAAGGAGGTTTGATGGGGTAATAACCCCTGGGGTAGAGTTAAGGTTGCCCAAGGGCGACTCGAGTGGGTCAGAAGTGATTCTTTCCTGCAGCACCTGCATGAGGGTGGAGGTGATTCCACTGGCTCGATTCCAAGGGCCCGCCATCTCTCATCACGAAGGTGCTCCTTCTTTTCTTCGCCTTTTTGGAGGCCCAGATGGGCAGCCCCCACTGTTTCATTGTGACTTGCATGAGGTTGCTCACCTTGCCCTTGAACCTTCTCCACAGGTGGAGGAAGGTAATCAGATCGGAGGCCTGACAGTATGAGGGGGCCCTTCCCTCTTCTTTGGTGAGTGTGGCGACGAAGATTGCGTGGATTTCGCCTGCCGTATTGTAAAGATGGATGGACCCATGATCCTGTCTTCAAAGCGGATGGCAGCATTGACTTGCCACCCGGAGGGTGTTGGTGGTTGGCACCCCCTGTTGTAGTTTTCAAGGGCACAGGCAATGATATCTCCTTGGTACACATAGACATAGTTGCCCATGCATACAAACAGGGTGCGGACACCTTTGGTGTCGAGCTGGTCTCCCAGTATTGTGACATTTTCAAGGGGCTCTTGCCCCATGAATTCGGGGAACAAAGTTCCCTGGGCCTGGTCAAAGGCATCCGTGCCTGGGGCCATTTCATCCATCTGGACATCGTTGTATGGGAGTATGGTGCGGGGTGGCGCGGGGGAGGTCTGCCGTTCCCGTTCTTGCCCCTTGTGTAAGGATGTCGTGGTAGGTGATTCCTGCGAGTGGGAGGTGGAGATGGCGACCGGAGTGATGTTGTTAGCAGGCTCTGCCTGCACCCTCCCCAAGAAAGAACATGACAATGGGGTGACATGGGAAGGACCAGCATTGTGCTGATCTACTTCCATGGGCATCCCCAGAGAAGAGAGACAAGCTCTTTCAAATTGACGAGCTTTGTCGTAAATTGATGAAGGGTGGGGGATGTGACTCCCTGGGACAGATGAGCGATTTCCTCTCGCACGTGAGTTCATCGCACTGATTGTGGAGACAATCCACCTGGGCAGCTAAATCGCTGGAGGATTCCCTCCCACTAAAGGTGGTGGTGTGGTCAATGAGGCCATCTATTACCTCTCTGAAGCCATGGCCGCTGGCAGCCGCACCACTGGCAAAGTGCATGGTGTACTTGTTGCAGTCTGTGCAGCCCTTTTCTTGATGAACTAGGGGAAGGAATGGGTGAACCATCCAGTCCCTGGGGGATTGTTCTCTGTGGTGTTTATAGCGCCGTTCTAAGGGGGAGCATTCTTGACAACGCTTGCCATGGTCGTTTGAACAACAGGAGACGCGTCACAAGAGTGCAACATGTCTCGTGACAGTGATCTGCCATGAGACGGAGAGTGAGGAGTGGGCGTTGGTGAATGTGAGTGTGATGGTGATCGCTGGGGCATGTTGCCTTGCAATGATACAACACAAGATGGTTGTGGTATGGGGAAAAGAGAGGTTGTGGACCTCACATACTCTTAATTAGTCGAAAATCAAAAAAGGAAACTCAGAAAAAGGAAACTGAGTGGTGAGTTTGAAAGGTAATCTACATTTAGAATCAGGCACATGTACACTATTACTTCCTTTAGTTTTGTTTGTTTTTTGTTGCTTTTGTTTGTTTTGTTTGATGTAACCTTTGTGTAGCTACATTTCACCACTTAGTGGTGGTCTTTGGGGTGTTTAGATGTGCACTCTGCCCTGCAGGGCAGTTGGCATATGTCGAACACCCCCTGGAGCTCAAGGTACCCGTCTAGGGCCTCAAGCTCCTCACAGCTGGAGCTTGGCTCCCATGTGAGATCCCCCAGATTCCATTTCACAAGGAATTTGAGCCTGTTCCTGGCCCATTGGTGAGCTATCACCTTGTCGACTACCCACTCTTCCTTGTTGGTTCGCCCGACATCATAGAATGCCTGTGCATCCCTCCTTGGAAAGAGCGCATCATCGTTTTCTTCATACTGGCGCAACAGCCCGATGTGAAATGTTGGGTGTAGGTGTCGGTTGCACCAATTTTATTCAGGACCTTCATCAGTCCAATATATTTTGGGACGAGTTTCCTCGCTCGTCCTTTTGGCATGGTGACATTCACCATGGAGAGATACACCGAGTCTCCAACTTGAAGGATCCTTCCTTCATTCCGTTTTTTGTTTGCGTGGTACAGTTGAACCACTCGACTTTCAATGATGGCGTCATGAGCCATCTCCAGATTTGAGATAGCTTGTTGGACAAACATTCTTACTCCCAGTGTGGTAGAGGGTCTTCCCTCATTGATGCATTACATCAGCATGGGCATATGTCCACTATTGAGTTCAAAGGGTGCAAACAAACCCCGTTGAGCTACTTATGCTCGAGTTGAGTGTGAACTCAGTCATGGGTAGCTTCGATACCCAATCCCATTGATTGGGTCGCACTGTCATCCGTAGTATTTGTACTACATTCTTAATGGCCCTCCCAGAGGCACCATCTGTTTGTGGGTGGAACACAGTGGACATTAGGAGCTTCGCTCCGAGCATACGGTGCAGTTCGCGCCAAAACGCTGATATGAACTTCACATCTCAGTCAGAGACTATAGTCTCCAGTAGTCCATGTAGTCATACTACTTCTTGGATGAACTTCCAGGCGAGCTCAGACGCCTTGATTGTGGTTTTAATCGGTACCAGATGTACCATTGATGTGAGGTGACATAAGACAACCCAAAGGTAGTTGTGTCCATCACTTGGTGGGAATGGTCCCACAAAGTCCATGGCAATCAATCCCCATGGTTGTCTTGGGATTGGTAGGCTATGTAGTAGCCCTTGGGGTAATTTATTTGTTGCATTGGCGACCTGGCACATTGGACAAGTTTGACAGAGCTTGTCCACTTCCTGGCCAATCTTTGGCCACCAATATAACCTGCGGACATAATCTGTGGTCCTTTGGGCACCAAAGTGCCCAATGGCCCTATGGGCCTGGTCAATGATCCTGGCAATAATATTGTTGCCTTTGTAAGAGGCATGTGGGAGGCACAACACCTCCTTTTCTTCACGATATTTTGTATAGAGGAGGCCGTTCCTCTCTGTAAACTGGGGGAAATGGCTTGGTTGGGCCGCTACTTTTCCCAGTAGCGGCTCTTCCTTGTACCCCTTGCGAACAGCATCAAAAAATTCAGGTTGATCCCCGTATTCTACAAGAGGTTCTCGTAATATCCCGGCAGATTCAAGAACTGTCAGATCCTCCTCCACATTAGTGTGAGGGGCTTCCTCAGCTGTCCTTTCCGCGGCTGAGGCCATCTCCTGTGCCTCCAGAATTTGGGTTTCCCGTTTCTCCACAAGGCGCTTGCTCTTTTCAGGGTTAGGTTTCCCCTCAATAGTTATTGTCTTCATTTCTAGCCATCTGTCATGGGGGAGATCATCCCCTTCTGGGTCTAATTGCAAATCTGCGTTGGCCCAATCAATCTCCTCATCAGAGGTGCCATCACCCTCCATCTTGTACTAGCGGGATAGTCAATCTGCTATGCAGTTCTCAGAACCTCTTGCATATATTATTTTGGCATTGAATTGCGACAACTAGTCAATCCAACAGATCTGCCTACTCAACAGCTTTCGCTGTGTGTTGAGATATCTGAGCGCCTCGTGATCAGTGACTATTGTAAATCCGAATCCGAGGAGTTTGTCCTCCCACTTTAACAGGGCTTCAATTATTCCGAGTGTCTTGTGTTTGAATGTCCTATAGTTTTGTTGAGTGTCACTCAACTTTTTTGACATAAACCCTGCTGGGTGACATGTCTTCCAATCGGGCCCTTGCCCATATAGCGTGCCGACCCCATAGAGGGAAGCATCACAGATGAGCCAAATCGGCTCAGTTCCTCTTGGGTTGATGGGTTTTAGGATCGGGTATTTACATGCCATATTCTTAATCATTTGGAAGCATCAATCATGGATTTCTCTCCACTGGAAAGGATGTCCATTCCTCTGGATCCCCGTTAATGGCATAGCATATGCCGATACATCAGGCATAAATTGTGCCAAGTACTTGACCAGTCCTATGAATTGTTGGACTTCATTTAATGACCTTGGGGTCCTCCAGTTACGGATTCAAGACATTTTGTCTCTGTCGGCGTGAACACCCCTTCGGTCAATGAGGTGACCTAGACAGTCGGGTTTTTTGGCATACAAGTCACACTTCTCCTGTTCCAGGTGGAAGTTGGCTTCTTCCAGAATCTGGAATATAGTCAAGAGGTGCAACTCATGTTCCTCCGATGTATCGCTAAAGATGAATATATCATCTAAATAGACAAATACAAAACGTCCAATGTGATCTCTAAAAATCTCTGTCATTAGACATTGAAATGTCACTGGGGCATTACAGTCCCCTTGTTGCATTACCAGGGATATATATGTCCCATAGATCGTAGCGAAGGACATCTGGAAGACGTCCTTCGGCCTGATCTGGACCTGCTCATATGCGTTCAATAGGTCGACTTTCGAGAGGTACTTCGCTCTGGCTGTCAAGACGCGGATCGGACTCCTGGCCGAAACTCCGGAAACTCGGAGTTCTCTCGGATGTGGGACTTGGCCTCAGCTTATGTGCTGTGCCCTTGTTGCAGTTCGGGTCCCAGAGGTCGGAAGAGGTCGGGTCGGAGCGTCGAAGCAAGGTGGTAGCTCGGACAGTGATCAAGACAGTGAACAACAAGGAGGGAACAAACTCGAGGCGTCGGAGACGAGAGGAATTTGTCCCAAACAGGCAGGAGGATGTCGAACATGATGAGGAGAGTATCAAAGTTGACAGGAGTCAGTCTAAGTTGACATGGGTGTGCCTAAGTCGATATTCGAACTAAAGTACAGGAGGGTAAACGAAGGGTATTTATACTAAAGGGAAAACCACGGACACACAAGAGGAACAAGATTTCAGGGCAGTGTTCCGGAGCTACGAGAGTGCTGAGTGGCAGGAACACTGCCTCAGAGGAACCTAAGATCCGAAGGTCTGAAAGGGGTTAATAAAGGTACAAGAATGTAGAGAGGATGAAAGGGGATATGTACTCGGAAGCTCGGAAACTCGGACGAATGTTAGTTCTGAGTGTACAGAGGGTAAAGGGAATAATACAGGGTCGGAATTCCGAAATCTCGGAGGAGACTTGGAGCTAGACTCGGGGGAATACATATTATTCGGGTATAAGGAGGTAAGTGGACTGGCTCGGGTTTAACTCGGGAAACTCGGGAATACTTGAGAGTGCTCGGGAATCATACGGAAATGACTCGGGAATGACTCGGGGATTCAGGTAGAGTTCGGGATATGACAGGCTACATCCATTCAGATCTGGTCGTGATCCAGGAACAGGGTCACATCTTTGACCGTATTGTTGTTCCTCTTGTGACAGTCAATGACTGTCCATAGCTTCCCGGATTCCTTTGGGATGCAGAGCATTGGAGTGGCTTGTGGTATGCTCTTCATTACCCACCATCCCGCGTCTGTGTACAGTTGGATTTTGTCTAACAGTTGTTGTTTTAGCGCATCAGTGCAGTGTGGTAGATGATAAGGATAATGCTTGTCATTGTCAATCAGCTGGATGTTATGATTAACTTCCCGCAACAGAGGGAGCTTTTGTACCATCCCTCCAAGTTGGTTTTTATACTTCTGGAACCATTGGTTCCTAAGACAGGGTATCTCCAATTCCGTCAATGTTTTTTCTTTTGTTTTTATTGCAGCATGTTGCTGGTCTGATGATTTACTCATCTTTTTTGGTGTCGCCTTCACACCTCCTTCCCCCTTAGAGCCCTCACGAGGTCCCTTAGGCCTCGCTGGGCTTGGAAGTCAGTAATTTTGGTGAGGAATGTGTGACGGACGTCGTTAGTCCAGTGCAATTTCCTCTGATAAGGCAATTGTAGTATTGCCGATATGGATCTGTTGATCCATAAAATTGAGAACCACTTTACATCCTCAGAGGAATGGTATTCCTAGTATACAATTGTAGCAATCAATATTGGCTACATCGAAATATATTTCGGAAACTTTGTTTCCGATTTTGATGTGGCCATTACCACCATGTGTGATTTTGGATCAGCTGCCGATGCAGCCTAGTTGTAATGTGAGCTGTTGCTCTAATGGGAATGTATTCATTCCTGTGACCTTTGCGAAGGCGGGGCTCATGAAAGTTCCGGTGCTCCCGGTATCTAACATGATGTAGGCTTTACATCTGTTCACTTTTATTTTGATTGTTGTGCATCGGCACATTTCTGGAGCTAATTGAGGGTGATTACCCTCAGTGGATGGTCTTGTAGCGTCCTTACTATGCATTGCATATTGGAATGCTTGTGTTCCATTGGGGTTATTATTTTCCCCTTTTGTTTGGATCACTGCCAGTTGGATATCTGGCTGACTTTCCAGGTTTGTATGATTGATGGTCATTTGACCATGTGGGGTAGTTACTACTACATTGTCATGATATACGACTATTTCGCTGTTGGGTAGGCTCATGAGTAGGGTATTATCTATACCTATTAGCTCTTGTATCATGCCTTCCCACAGTCTTTCACTGAATCATTTCGATTCATTATGTGGGCGTGCTCACTGGCGTTTTCGGACACCCTTTTAATGGTCTTCGCTACGCAGCCAGCTAGCATGCATAATGCGCTATGCATTCTCTGGATATTTAATCCATATCCCTTACCTTGTGCTCTTTTGCTATCGTCCCATCCATGGTCATATTCACATTTTGCGAACTGTTGTGGATATAGCTGGGCTATGGCTAAAGATGGCACACCGTCGATTGCGTGTTCCAAGATATGTTCTACTCAAACATTGCAATCCAGGCAAGAATTGCCCTGGTGTATCGCACCATATAATGGGGACCAAGTCCACTTAGGGGGGTCTGGGTCTCGGAGGGTTAATCCCTCTATAGCCATCTCGATGTCCAAGTCATTCCCTTTGGGTATTTCTTGAATTTTGGGTCTGGGTTGAGTTTCGATCTCTCCCTCCCTATGAACCCAAATGGTTCCCATTCGAGTTTGTATTTCAACCTCGTGTTGACTGATTTGGAGGCCCACATGTCTCTCCCTTTGGTCCCGAAGGTCTGTTAGGAGAGCTTTTATGCTCTCTTCCAAGTCGTCATTTTGATGACCAGTTCTCCTGACTGCGGAGTGTACCGCCATTGTTTTCATCAGGAGATCTAATCGCTCCCTTTTTATTACCCTTAGGTGGTAAGCCATCATATGGCTTGCCGCATGTAGACGTTTGTCTACCGAGCCAGATGGCTCTTGGCGTGTTCTTGTCCCTATGTCAACACCTTGTTGGAACTCTTGTTCCACATAGCGTCTTGGGAGCTCTATTGCTCTATTTAGTGATGGGCTCATCCGATGTAGCGCTTGCCCTATGTGTCACACTCGGTGACTGCATTCTTTGCAATCTCCTGTGTGCAGCATGCCGTATTGGCACAACCAATTCCAATCTTTCCATGGAGGGTCCTCCTCGAGTTCTGGAAGATCGGGTTCTCCATGCATCATTGCATATCAGACAATATGTTTGTCCTCAGATGACTCCTCATTCTTATGCATCACACCCAAGTATGTGACTGGTTCGTCATTGTCATCAAGTTCACAATCATCCTTGACATAGAGGATCTGTTCCTCATTGTCTTCATCTTCAATGGGGTTCTCGTCACCCTCAATTCCTTCCTGGGGGTTTTCCACTGTGGGTTCCTCATCGTTGTGCTCAACTTGCTCGACTTCTTCTTGGACGGTTACCTCATCCTGATTGGACTGTATCTCGACAGCAAAGAGGGAGACATGGTCTCGCCTTTGGATGACTTCCACCCACCTTATCCAGGCAATCATTTTCCATATGTCCTTCTTTCTTGTATCCAAAGCAGTAGATGCCATGTAGGAACTTTTGGCCTGGTTTCCCCTTATCAGGGCCCCAGCCTTGTAGTTCCTTGTTCTGGGGCTCATTTATGCCCCTTGACTCGTGTCTCTGGTCACCCCTCTGTTCAGACCCTTGTGGTGTTGTTTGGCGATGGTAAAGGGTGTTTCCCTTTTTGAAATATCAGGGTTTATCCCCTTGGTTCCTTGCGGGTCCCTCTCGACCTATGATTGATATTTCGTCTGGGGTTTTGTCTGGGAGGACTTCCTCCAGGATTATTGCTATGCCTTGTTAAGAGGCTAATAGCCTTTTGTGCAGTTTCCATTTGTTGCACTTCTTCGAGGATTTCCTCAATAGTTGAGTGCTTGGTGGATATTCTGTGTGCTTCGAGGATACTCTTTACCAGTGAGTGGGGAAGCCCACAAATATATTTCCTTTTGAATGAGTAGTTGTCCGGAGGTTGTACCATTCGGTACGCTTGAGGACGTAAGTCATTATAAAAGGCAAGGGCTCCCTTTTCTGAGTCGTATCTTGTCCGATTGTATTGATCAGCAGCATTCCGAGCTGACACCTTGTGGACGAAGCACTTGAATAATCCACATATTAGGTCCTCGAAGGACCAAAGAAAGACCCTACACTTTGGAGATTCAATCTCCTGGCCATACCATTCCGTGGCTATTCCATCCAGGAATAGTCCGGTATAGAGGACTCGGTCCTGGTCCTGGTCCGGTCTGGTTATCTTGAACGTACGATAGTACTTCAATAAGTGACTGACCCAGTCATCAAACTTCTTGAGGTCATCTTGTCCTCCAAATTTGCTAGGTTTCGGCGGGTTCATCGCCTTTATCTCTGGTCCTAATGGGCCTGTCAGTTGTCCGACTTGTTTGTCAATCCGTCTCGTGTACTGTTCCTGCGTATGGTCCTAGTAACGCGTGTTTCCTGGGGTATATCCCCTCAAGTAGTTGCATCAGGCTCCGAGCCCATGTGCCTGGGGATGTTCAGGGGGGTTTCCTCAGATGTCATCCTCAGATTCTTCATCTTCATCATCTTTGCCTGGATCACTGTTGTCCAGATCATCTGGGGGGCCTCCCCTTGGAGGGCCCCTTCTGGTTGTCCACCCCTTGGAGGACCTCCTCCCCCTGGACGTCTACCTCCAGGAGGACCTTCCCCTGGAGGTCTTCCTCTGGGTGGGTTATTTCCTCCATGGGAACCAGGCTCATCAGGGTCCTTTCCGTTTCCAGGATCATCAGGATCCCCTGCTATGTTATACTCAGTGGAGGCATGGTCTCATGCCATTTGATGAAGGACTGCTGTTCCTCGACATTCACCACAAAGATGATGGATAATATCCGAGTTTCGTCCAGACAAATATGCCGGGCAATCCGGCATTCTCCGAGCAAGTCCACTCCTCCTCGTTTCCGCACCTGTAGATGCTTTTCATCCAATGTCAAAGATGTCATCTTTTCTTTGGGGGTAATTGGTACCCCTCGGGATGGTTGTCCTTCTTCGACCTTAACTGTTGGTGCTTCACCCAGGCTGCTTGCCCTGCTGGGGTAGCTCCTGATGTCGTTAACGTCGAGTGCTTCCAGCATCCGATTGATTGCTGTAGCTTGTTGCTGTCCGGCATTCCCAGGTTGACCATCGGGCCCTTTGGGCCCATAATATAACCACTGGTAATGAATTTCATCCAGAAATTCAGTTACAGTTGCTAGCGCCATTTGCGGATCGAGGAGGATAACTTGTTCCTCCAGGGCATTCATGCCCCCAGGCCAGTTCCTCAAAGGTGTAACACCTTCTGTGTATACCTGTGTGAGGGGACTTTCCGCCCTCAAGAGGGAAATTGGGTCCTTAAAGACCCTTGAGCTCTCTTGCTCCGTCTGTTGGGGAGTTAACGGACTCAACAAGTGTTACGGTCGCTGTCTGGCACCTAACATAACGGACTTAAGATTTTCTTTTTGCTTCTTATCTTATCTTTTGTCTTGACTGATAAGATCCCCTATAGTCTCATGACAGCTACGCTGCCTTCACACCAGGCTTGTGCCTGCCCTTTACCTCATGCAGTGCACGACTTCCATTTCACATCAGTGCTGTGCACTTCTATGCTTCTTCATTCATTTACCACATGACTCAGGTTAACCTCTCACCTTTCATTAAGGCAGTGCCTTCTTTATGGCAGTACTTGATGCACACCACCGATGCATGTTTCTATGCTTCTCTTCCATTCTGCCACCGTCGTGCAGTTGCATCATGTTTCTCTTCTCTTCCATTCCATGGCTATGCTTGATGCATGCCGCTAACACATGCTGCCACATACTTAGTCTATGTTGGGACTCATCAGTAGATCCGATACATACATGTACATACATTATTGTTCCAGTATATAAGGCCGCAAGTGCCAGCCGGAGAACTACAGTTCAGTTCTCCTGGTCTTTCCGCATAAAGCCACCAGACAGCAACTCCTGATCCACTGATAGTGCTTTGGACAGTTACCAGTCTTCATTGCCAGTAGACTGTGCAACTTAGCCCTCCTTCGACAGTCGCTTTCACCAGCGATAGTGCCCTTATAAAGTACCTCAATGGGCTTGTTGGGTTGTTTCAATGAGTCTATTAAAATTTTGGTCATTCTGTCCATACTCATGTCGACGTTACTCAACATCTGGGAGAATGTTGGTTCTCCAGGCATTGAGGGGTTAGCCTCAGATTGAGGTTTTTGACCAGATAATTCAGCCTGTCGAGCTCAAGCTTTTTTTGTGACCTTTTTGACGGTTGTTTCTCGTGGGGGGGGGTCTTTTGGGGACTGTTGTCCATTATCTTTCAGAGGCGGTTCTCCCTTACCTCCCGGCAGTAATCCTGCCATCGTTTGCATTTGGCTACGTGTTACTATGCGGCTCATTGTCACAAATTGAAGTTTTATGCACTTCAAAAAATTGTAAAGGGTTATTTTACCTGGTTGAGTACTTAAGATCACTCAGGCGAAGTGAACTGTTATTGGATTCGCCAATGATATGTAAAGTACAGGATAAAGTATTGTAAGATGAGGGCGGTCCTAACGACCGCCCTCCTTTTTGTACTATGTTATGGGTGCATGTGATATAGTTTTCACATGCGCCAATATTCTACTTTAGGGCATTAGGCCCCTAACAGTGAAATTCGCCAGTGGTTGTTGGATGACCCCATGATGCGCCCGGGTGATATAGAGTCGGAGTTAGCAAGTAGCCGACAAAGGGGCCCAAGCAAAGTTGCTGTGGAATCGAACTGTTGGAATTGAGTGGGCCCATGTGGGATGTATATGAAGGAGAGCCGAGGGTTTCATATGGGCCCTCGATTGGTGGGAAATAAGTCAGGCCAATGGCACTGTGAGGGCCTATGTAGCAGAGTGATTGTGTGGGGTCAACAGTCTTGAGCTGGCCCATGCAGGATGGATGTGAAGCAGGGCCAATCATCTCATTTGGGCCCTCAAGTGGTGGGCAATAGGTTGGGCCGATGGCATCGTAAGGGCCGAAGTGGTGTGGCATTATGGTCAGCCCAACAGTCTCATAAGGGCCCATATGTGTGAGGATATGCAGAACAGCAGAAGGTCACGTTTAGGCCCCTCATGAGATGATATGAGTAGAGCCAGTGGTCTTGCATGGGCCCTTCAGTGGTGGGCAATGAGTCGGGCCAATGGCATCGTAAGGGCCAAGGTGGTGTGGTCTTATGGTCCAGCTGATGGTCTTATAAGGGCCCGTGTGGGGGTGTGGGGGGTATTCAGAACGGCAGAAGGTCACATTTGGGCCCCTCATGGGATCATATGAGTAGAGCCAATGGTCTCACATGGGCCCTTCAGTGGTGGGCAATGAGTGGGGCCGATGGCATCATAAGGGCTGAGGTGGTGCGGTCTTATGGTCTGGCCGATGGCCCCGTAAGGGCCCGTGTGTGGGGGGTATTCAGAACGGCAGAAGGTCACATTTGGGCCCCTTATGGCATGGATTTGAAGTAGAGCTGATGGTCTCACATGGGCCCCTTAGTGGTGGGCAATGAGTTGGGCCAATAGCATCGTAAGGGCCGATGTGGTGTGGTCTTATGGTCTGGCCAACAGTCTCCTAAGGGCCCGTGTATGGGGGGTATGCAAAACAGCAGAAGGTCACGTTTGGGCCCCTCATGGGATGGATTTGAAGTAGAGCCAATGGTCTTGCATGGGCCCCTCAGCAGTGGGCAATGCATTGGGCCAATGGCATTGTAAGGGCCGATGTGGTGTGGCCTTATGGTCTGGCCGACGGTCTCTAAGGGCCTGTGTGTGGGGTATTCAGAACGGCAGAAGGTCACGTTTTGGCCCTGATGGGATGGATTTGGGGTAGAGCTGATGGTCTCGCATGGGCCCTTCAGTGGTGGGAAATGAGTCAGGCAGATGGCTTAGTAAGGGCCTATGTGATTCATGATAGGGTCAGGCCAACGGTCTCACGAGGGCCCTTGTGTGGGGGTTATGCAGAAGGGTAAAAGGTCGCATTTGGGCCCTCATGGGATGCATGTGAACCAGAGTAGATGGTTCTGTATGGGCCATTTGGTGTTGGGCAATGAGTTGGGCTGATAGCATCGTAAGGGCCAAGGTGCTGTGGCCTTATGCTCCGGCCAACGGTCTCATAAGGGCCCGTGTGTGGGGCGGGGTATGCAGAACGGTGGAGGGTCACATATGGGCCCTCAGGGGATGGATATGAAGTAAAGCCGAGGGTCACATATGGGCCCTCAGGGGATGGATATGAAGTAAAGCCGATGGTCTTGCATGGGCCCTTTAGCAGTGGGCAATGACTCAGGCCGATGGCATTGTAAGGGCCAATGTGGTGTGGCCATGGGGTTGGGCCGACGGACTCATGAGGTCCCTTGTGTGTGGGCCACACAGTAGGGCCAGGGGTCGTGTGTGGGCCCTCATGGGAGGGATATGAAGCAGAGTTGATGGTCCTGTATGGGCCATTTGGTGGTGGGCAACAGGTTGGGCTGATGGCAGAGCAAGGGCCGATGAGGCATGGCCAAGGGGCAGGCCAATGGTCTCGTGTGGGCCCATGTTGGGTGGCCATAGAAGGTAGGGTTGCTGAAGTTCAGTTCAGCCCCTATCTTCTAGGTTCTGGTTCTGGTTCTGGACTGGACATGTACACTCGAACCTGGTCTGTGTTGGGAATCCTGGTATTTCTTATTCAGATCTTCTTATCCTGATATCAGGTTCTAGAGTTATTTCCATTTGATCTCTTTTATGCTATTCATATTACGAAGGTCCAGACCCTTATCTATGACGTCGTTATGACATCATGGGTCTAGACTCTTATCTCTTATCTATGGCGTCATTCTGACACCATATGATACCACTATCACGATACACCTTATCGGCCAATGGCCTTTATCCCTCTTATCAGTTATCAGGACTGTGTATATGCATATAGCTAATTGCACCACATGTACAAACAGGTACATAGCAGTATATAAGACTGGCCTTACAGCCAGTCTCAATAACGAACTATCTTGTTCTCATTCCCCCATCATCTGAACTCTGAGCTCACTCCCACCACGCTCAAGTTACTCCTTTGTCGTAACCAAGAACCTACCAGAGTCCTAGTAAGTCTCCACTAGGATTGCACTCCCTTCCTGTCCCTGCGCAATCAAGGTCCTAGCGATCTCGATAGTCTGAACTGGTCAGAACCTGTCCGAACCTAGTACTAAGTAGTCTATTTAGGTAGTGTTCCAGAACCACCCGAGGGCGTACCAGCGGCCATACGGACGTGCCGGGAGTATCCAAGGGTGACAAGGACCCTAGGAACCGACCTAAGGGGGCACAGAACGCGTCAGAATGAGAGCGCGAACGCTCGACAGGAAGGTGTCCAGAAGACTCACCTGAGGGAGGTTGAAATGACCGAGGCAGTCCAAGGGGTGAAGCGCACACCTTGGGAGCGTCAGGGCGCATTGAGGACGTCGGGAAGCGGCCGAGGAAGCTGTGGAACGCGTCCGAACGCGTCAGAGAACACTCAGAACGAAAAGGTGAAGAAAACTCACCAGAGGGAGCTCAAGGCAAGCCAGAGGGTCCAGGTGGCGAAATACTTGTACCAGGCGGTGTCCACAATGTCCAGGAAGGTCCTAGGAATGTTAGAACCGAGCACGTCGACGGAACGAACGCACCAAGTCGTAATACAGGCCAAGGATGGCACTTGGAGGTGCAGGAGGAGTCGAAAGGCGTCGAAGTCAATTGGGACTGCCGAAAGGTTGTCGAGGGCATCGGACATGGTGGAAAATGTCCCAAGACCGAGGGGAACCAGCGCGACGTCGAAACAAACGTGCAGTGCCGAGATAGAGGGCCAGGAGGCCATAGAGGCAAGGAACATCAGGAAATCTACGCATTACTTAACTCACTTGGCAGCACTTATGGCAGTCTCGTAAGTAGCCCAAGTACATAAGTGGCTACAAGTGTGCCAAGACCACTAAGTAACCCACATCCATCATACATAAGTTGGCAAGTAGCATAAGCAAATTAAGTGTTATTACGGAACGACAAATTTACGCTGCATTACAAGGAATACCAACGAGGTTGAAGTTACCGAGGAGCTTGGAGGGCTGAGACATGCAGAAGAGGTGAAGGGTGGCAGTTGACAGGGGACGGGATATGCTCTCCTCGAACGAACAAGCGTCAGCAGGTGTTGCGACTGTGACGAAAGAGATGGAAGGTAGCAGTTGAGTAGGATAGGAGCGACAGGAATGGGATCATGATACGCTACACTCGAATGAGTGAGCATCGGCAGGCATTCTGATTATGACGTGGTTTTCAAATGTGTGACGTGAAAGAGTTGAATAGTAGGATAGAAGCGATGGGCGGGATATGGATATGCTCCACTCAAATGAGTGAGTGTTGGCCGAGTGAGCGTTGGCGGGCATTGTGATTATGATGCGATTTTCGAATGCATGGCGTGAAAGAGGTGAAGTGTGGCAGTTGAATAGTAGGATAGGAGTGACAGGCGGGATATGGATATGCTCCACTCAAACGAGTGAGCATTGGCAGGTGTTGCGACTATGACACAATTTCGAATGCATGGTGGTCTGCATATTTATTAACGTAGTATGAGCGGAAGGCATCATACGAATGTTCAGGTTGAATTTCCAGGGATATGTTATGCCCCCCATGCAGAGGAATTAAATGGGCGGCACGATAGATTGTGTCCAGGCGTATCACTGATATATTGGGTTGTCGTCTGTCATTGAAGGCCGGGCGGGCAATCCACATTCCTGTATCGTCATCAGGTTCATCTGAGAGCATAAACCTGCGGACCCTGCACACAGATACTCCTCCCCACGGAACGCAAACGAGAACAGGGCCAGGACACGAATGACATCTAGTCCTCGCAGACCTGGCAACCAGGGGCGAGCAGAAACAAAGGCGCAGTCACATCTTGCACCACCGTTCCTCCACGATGGACATGACTGGATGATTTCCCGCTTCATTCCCCCAACCCCACTGATGTCGCTCGGAGCATAGAATACAGCAGTTGCTGAATTGTAAACCTTGACTCCACCATTGTAAGACGGACATTCATGCAGGGGGATCTCATTCGGGTCTCGGGGATCGTCATCATGTATCGCGTGGAAAAGAAACCGCCGGAGCACATCACTGAGTCATGGAAAACGGAGTTTGAGACTCAGTTCTGCTATGGTGCGTGCATGCTTCCGTTCTTGCATCAGAAAACGTAGTTAGATGGGCTGAGCATTGTCTATCAAGTAAATAGAAAAACTTACCAACAGTGCATGCCATTCTAATATATGCAGCACATGTGGGAGCATTGACAGCGGTACTTTCTTCTAAGTCATCGGGGTCTTCATCTCGTTGGGATGTGGTGGTGGCATCATCACCGTTTTGTTCATTGGCTTGCGCTAATTAGAATTTAGTACATAGGGTCCAAGACCATAGATAACGCGCCTGAAATGACCGTTCCCAAAGCGTAGAACCTCGGGTACCGTCATTCCTAGTTTCAGTGACTGCAAGATGGCAGCCAGTGATGAGTGAAACAGTTGCTGACGAAAGCAGCGGAATTCATTTGTATTGGCATGCACTTTCGTAGCTAGATATACCATCAACAATGATAAATGGTAATGAGGTCTCTACACGTACTCTTTGGCATTGCTAAAAAGCCTATCAGGACCAGCACATTCTTGTGCACACGACGGAGATTGTTATGGACATTGCCAATAGATAGATAGAGGGGATAGAAGTCATTTTGTCCTGTGGCAACTGACACTGTCGTTTTGTCGCTCCCCAAGATGATTGGTATGAAGACGGAGCTGTGCGTGCGGCGATCCCAAGCAATAATATTCTGTATCATTGATCAATGATTTGTCACTTTGCCAGCAATTGGACTTACCCCCTGGTTCCATGCCCAGTCTCTGGACATGAAGTCGGACCACCACCGTTCATTGGTCTCTGTAACATATTCTCGGTATGGGCAGTAGTCCATGTCATAGGCAAACTGTGGGTTTGCAACGATGCTGTGCACAACTTCTCGTGGGTCACGGAAATAGACTTCATATGTATCCTGCATCCACGATGGCACAATACCCGGTGGACGAACACCAGTGTACTGAACTGTGAAATTACTCCACTTTATGTCGCCTAGATCAATGTTGTCGACAGTCCTGTACATTTCCCTATGATTAGCGAACAAGGGTTCCCCTCCCGATTGCAGTAAAGATGCGGCCCAAATATCTAAGAGGGCGTCGATCCGCACCGCAGGCATTTGTGATCGACTGTAGAGGAAGTCGGCAAGCTCTAATTCCAGCCGACTGCTAAACGGCCCCAGTCAGCTCTTGACTTTGCAGGGAGTGGGGTTGGCGGGCTACCAGGTGGAAGGAAATTCCCTTCAGCATTACAGGGACGGCCTGTTGAAAAGGTCGTCAATAATAATAAATGAGACAGACTGAAACGACTTACCATCAAGTAATGTGTGATAATTTCGGTAGAGTTGGTTGTTGGGACCGACAAACACATTGTGAATGTCTTGAAGGGGAGACGAAAATCGTGCTGAAGGGGAGTGGGAGCCAGGTTGAGGCGCCACAAAGTCTTGTGCTTGCTCCGAATCACCGTCAGGCTCGTCTTGCAGGTCCACATCCAGTTCGGAGGGAGGAGTTGGGGCACAGAAAATGACTGGCGGGTGAGTGGCATTGACATGCTGTGTCAATCCAGATTTGTTTTTGAACCAGCGTCAGCACTGTGAACACAAGTAAGAGTGTGGGTCCATCTGGAGCCGCATCTCGAGTACCGCTGTGCGCAGTCGTGGGGTCGGGATGCGAATTAGTGAGGCTAGGTTGTATGTTGCTTTGAAAACAAACCCCGAGCGGCTATATAAGACCACGGCATCGGCCCATCAAAAGGAACTTTGTCCCTTTACACCAAGCAAACTTTCTGCGAATCCATCACAGATGCCTGCCTCCGCCCCCATTTCTACCTCTGATCGTAAGACACGCGCGTCAAACGTCGATAAACATCTGGGCTTATTGGACCTCCTGAACAAGAGATGGAACCCAGCGGAGAAAAAAGCTGACGAACAAAAGCTCACTAACCAGCGTGCTGCATTACAAAAGAAGCTGCTGTAGCACAGGCCATACAAAGGATGGGGGAGATGGAGAATAAGATGGCAAATGACCAGGCAGCCGCTATCGCTGCTGCGAAACCTGTCCGTCCCCATGTTAAAACCACCAAGAATGGCCCTGGTACGGTGGCAGTCTCTGGTGCGCCGAACGATGGCGCTCAGGAGGATGAGGCGACACCAGGTGCAAAGCGCAAACGTTCCTGTGCAGCCAATGGGGAAAAGCCTTCACGTGCGAAGCCCAACAAGACAGCTGCGGCAACAACAGAAAGTCAGTAGAGTTCACATAAAAGAACAGATCATGTTTACCATCCCTCACCACAGTCATAGATACCAGTTCAATGGTTGTCAACGAGATGACTGTTCGTCGACCAGCGAAGTCGACCAGTCAACGTTTGCATGAGCGCATCGATGTGGCTCATGAGCAACGTGGGATGTCACCTTCACCCAACTTGAAGGAATGAGGCCCAGCACGTGGTACTGAGAAAAAGGTGGCTGGGAAAATGGATGAAGCGGACGAAATGTTTGTTCTTTGCCTTATTCTGCCATGTTGCTGCTTTCTGAAGGAACTCTTTTTTTCTGGAACGTCTATCATGCTTCCAACGAGAACAGCAAGGACACCTTGGTGGGAAACGTCAATGACTGGATGCTTGAAATTGACCCACGCTCACGGGAACCGAGTATTTTCCCGCAACAATTGACCGCTCCTCCTCCGACTAGCATCTCCGCTAGCACAACGGCTGTTAGCAAGAGTATGTCCATCAATGGTAACCCCACCACGGCCGAAAGAGAAAGCATACCTGAAAAGGAGTTGGTGGGTGCATTTGGTGATAACAACCTGGACAATGGTGAGGAACGAGCAGCCCTCGGTTCATCAAACAAAGAAATAGGAGGAGTAAATATTTATTTACATTGTTACAATCATTTCACTGACCTCTTGCAGTCTAGGCTGGTGGCCATCTCAATAGAGACACCTTTCACCGATGTGAGCACAGAGCCCGTCATGCGCCCCCAGAAAAGGAAGCGGCCTGCGTCACCAGTCTCATCGTCTGAGATGAGCGACAAGCCCATTGAGCCCTCTTATATCGAGGCATGGGCAGACATTGGGAACAAGGGAGACCAGGCCCGGGAATACGATGGAGATCAAGAGGGTGAGACTGACGACGCACCCTTAAGCGAAAAGGGGGCGCCCGGGAATATAAGTAATTCCCGTACAACCACCCAGGTAAGGCGTCGCACGTGTACGACGCATGTTGATGGCTGATTGGCAGCACCTGTTTAGACGGATGTGACAGTCAGCAATATTGTTACCAAAAAAGTCAAAAATGAGCCGACTGTTGGTAACCCTACTGGAAGTGCCACACCCACGACAACACCATCGGAATTCCCAGCAGTGTGGTTCAAACAGGATAAATGGAGACATAACATGGTTCCTACGTTGTGCCTCTGGGCTGGAGCACAGGCCGATGTTTGGGGCATCACGAGAGAGAAGATTGCCTGCGCATTGAAACTCATCCTCCTGGTCGCTTTCCGGCGGCTCGTGGAGCTCCCCAACCAGCTGACTCCCCAGCACAAGATCATCGCAGTGGTATTTCTTTTTCTGGAGGGACATTCACCACTATTAACAATTTAACAGGCCTACCAGCGGCTCTGTGACTGGCATCACAGCGTCGGTTCTGCTGCACTCACACTCTGTGTGAGCTTTTTCGCAAAAACGGAGGCCAAGAACATCGTGAAGGAAGCCCAAGTGATGCTGGAAAATCATGCCTATCTTTATGAGGAGTTGAACAGTGACAACTCCACCAAAGCATTCCACTCGGTCTTTATTATTTGCCTTCTTGCAGAGACTCATGTTTCGTCCATCAAGGGTTGCCTCGATATCCCTCTTCTCAACACCTCGTCACTGAATCACGACGGTGTTGCTGGGGCCATTGGACTGTGTGGCGCCACAGTAAATCTTTTTCTGCCCCCTTCATTTATGCTGGCTGAGTGCTCAATCAAACAGATCCAATGTGCGCTAGTGTTGCTCAGTCACGATGATTGCCAAATCGAGGTGGACAGTAAAGGAAAGACTGTCGTCAAACCACCGGTCACCCTTAACAAGTCATCAGGCAAACTCAGCACAACAGCCTGATCTTTTTCTGATCAGAATTGGGGGGATGCTACCAGAAGGCTAACCCAGGCTGCAGGGCGCCGCTCCAGTCTCCAGCGCTCAAGTGTCATGGAGAAAGCACGGGCTCGCGCACACAAATTGCCTACTATTGCAGCTGAAGGCACCCTCAACAACGAATCCGACAACAAATATGCACGGATCTGTAGGTGGCTTTAATTCCGTTTCCGAACTCACTAACAATGCTCATTATAAAGGATTTCCGAATGCTCCCTGGGCTGCACGCATTCTCTGTTGGCGGTCCGGTCTGCACTCTTCGTTCTCTTTGCCCACCAGTGCCTCCACCCTCTCCTGCCTCTTCCATTGTGCTGTGTCTTTTTTAGCTGCTATATCATGCCAGTGGTATCCGGTGCCCCCCTCTCATATTTGGCCCATGTCTGGGCCTCGTAAATCATCCGATGCATTGTTTACCACTCATCTTAATTTCCCCCCGCCCGTTGGTTTTCCCCCACCCGTTAATTTCACCCGCCTGTTTTTTTCGCCGCCTGCTTTGACCATCTTTCCAGTGTCTACTTGATTTACTTGATTCCATTGTTTGCTTACTGGCTGATTCTACTTGGACGCTTATACTGCTTATCCTACTTGAATCATTGTTTTGCGTTGCTTCGTCAAGTACGTTTTAAGCTGTTAAGTAAGATCTAAGTGGATTGCAAGTGAGGGGATCTACTTGAATTACTTGTACATCACATTGGGCTCGAGACTGGCTAAGTATGACATAAGTGCTGTCAAGTGTACATAAGTAATGAGTGAATTTCCTGATGAAGTTGAGTTGGGAGATGTTGAGGGTGAGTTTGGAGAAGTTGGCGGCGAATGGGAGCACCAAAGCGATGGCAATGGCGTCATATATGAAGGGAATAGGTTCCGGATGGATGGCGCAATGAGCGGTGCATGGTGTGACTCGATACGAGTTGAAGCGTGACCACTAGCTGGCGACGAAGGAGGTCAGCACAACCAGCGCAAATGCACAATGGCGCACGTACCTGAGCTGGCCACACCCCTTCCCAACAACCCCAAGCGACCTACCAACCCGCTAAACCCACCATGTCGTCATGGATGACTGGAGATGAATCCTGGGAGAGTCAGTCAAGTCAGTACCAGGAGAAGGACTCACCAGGCCAGACAGTCATGTCGAGGCCATACCGGGCGGGTTCCAGCGATTGGATATGTCATATATGGACAGGAGTCGGTGCAGGGGCGATCCCGAGGCACGATACATGAAGACGAGGCCACTGGAGTCGATCGAGGCTGGCCGCGCACACCGGGAGCTGCAAGGAGATTAGCCAAGCCGCAACTTGCCATATCGGGCAATCGCTCGAGCGCAGTGCGCCACTGCCACCTCGAGTAGGCAAGATCCCTTTTCCATTTGACAATTAGGTACATTTGGTATAATTAATTTTCATTTACTTTTATCTTTTCTGCCATAGAGCAACCACTAGAGCTGATGCTCAGCCCTTTGTGTTTGAGGGGGAGTGTTGGAATCAGATTCCATATAGTATCATTGCTTACTAAGCATACTTACATACATCACACACTACCTTTTACCTTAGCTTACTTAGTGACTACTGAGTATTCTACAGATACTCTTCTGATGGTATATCAGCAGCTACAGAGGCTATGGGGTGGGAGGATAAGCCTTGGACCCCCTTGTAATAGATATACCGTTTTCCAAGAGTTTTAGCAAACTGACTGTCAAGTTCTGGTCTGAACCAGTTCGGTTCAGGTTCTGAAACAACCCAAAAACCCGTCAAGGGTGCACTAGGGAATCGAAGATCGAAAAGTACTGACCAGCGTCTAGCGATGGGCAGGAGTGTTCAAGTGGAGTTTATGGGGTAGAAAACCAAGAGAACTAAACTAGAGTTCTCTGGGTGGGACTTGTGCCCTTATATACTACTGCTACTGTATGTACATGTTTGTATCGGATCTACCGATGACTGTTCTAGAATATTCCGGATCCTAGTAGCATGAGGTGAAAGCGTGCATCAAGCACGGCCATGGAATGGAAGAGAAGTGATGCATGAGGCGACCGTACGACGGTGGCAGAATGGAAGGGAAGAAAAGAAGACATAGCCATGCACTGCACGGAGATGAAAGGAGTGAGGAGTGCATGCGGCATGATGTGAAAAGAAAGAAGAAGCATAGGGACAGCGTGGCTGTCATAGGTTAATCTGATAAGATAGGAAAAGAGGAAACAAACGACTAAGTCCGTTGAAATGATGTTAGGCGCACTGAGCCGTAACAGGTTCAGGTTCAGGTTCAGGAAAAAGTGCCCCAAACTGAACTGAACTGAACTTTGGCAACCCTAATATGTAGAAGGCCGATGGCCTTGTAGGGCCCAGGTTGGAGTGAGGCAAATCGGCCCTGTGTGGGCCCCAGACATGCATGGCCTTATATGGCTCTGTGGAGCGGAACATCAATAGGGTGAGTGATGTCATATGGGTCTGCAGTGCTTGAAATGGCCGATGATGCATTTGGACCCTCTGTGAGATGGGCTGATAAAGGGTGCTGACCGTCCTCCTTCCAGCACTTCCTGTATCATGATCCTGATGACAGTATGCATTCGGTATTCAGGTTTGTGCCCAGACAATCCAAAGTTATCCTATCCCGGCATTGGATGTCCCCTGTCCCCTCAGTGTTCATCTACTATTGTTAGCCCATCCGATAATTGCCTAGCCCATCTGACAATCACCGAGACCTACTTACTTATCCTTTTGATCTTTCTTATTGTCCACCCCTCGTGATGTCCCCTCCAGGCTGCAATTCTGAAGTGCCTAGTCACTGGGCATTGGCCTTCACAGATGCACTAGCTGAGTACATGGTCACTTTATTCCAGCAATGCACACTGCCAGAGGCCGATATGTCCGGATGCCCCATTGAATTGCTGAATGTTCACCTTGAAACCTTGTGCAAGATGGATCACATGGTGGGGAGGATAATCTCAGCCTACCAAAAACCAGGCTTGTGGAGCTTTCTCAGTTACTGAATATTATGCTCACAAAGTGAAGTAGACTAACTTCCCATTGACATCATCTGCATGACGGAGGACATCCAAAGAAAGTCCGACCAAGGCATAGCCGACCCTACCATGGCCCCATGAGAGTTCACTGAACCCACAATGATCATGAATTGGTCAGGTCATATTTTGGCATGGTACCTGCCTGGAGCTGTGAGCCAGCCAAATCAGGTATGTGTGACTTGCCTTGCATACCATGAGGCACTAATGCAATTGCAGAGCCTCATGTGGGAAAACCTTGCATTATTGGAAGGACTGTTGCTAGGTAGTATCCAAGCCGGAAGTAGTCAGAATTGGCACATGGCTCCTCAATACTTTCGGACAGAGGCAGCTTTGAAAGGGGCAATCAACCTGTCCCCTGGGTGGTTCCAGCAAGGAAGACATGTAAGTGCATCCATTACTGATGACCCCTTCTAAAGACAATATCTCACCAAGGGACGGTGTGCTGCCCCCGAATCCTCTGCCCTTCTCAAGGGCCAATGGGGAAGAATGGCTCCAGAGACTTGCTAATCGCATTGAAGGATCAGGTGGCAATACTGGCGGCCTCAATGGCCATCATGCACCCCAACATGCATGTTATGGGGAGGGAGTCTTTGGTGCAGCTTGGGAATTGGGCAGATGAAGTGGGTGACAGGGACATGCTCGATGTCCTGCCTCTTTGGCCTTCAGCATACACTGTCACCTCTGTGATGGTCAATCAACTGTGTCCAATTCATGTGGACACTCAGGGCTGACCCCACTGGTTGGACCTTCTTGTCAGTGTCAGGGACCATGAAGAGCTGGATATGGTTCTTCCAACCCTTGGGCTATGGCTTTGATACAACCCAGGAACTGTGGTTGTAATGTCCAGCCATTTAATACCTCATGGTGTCGGTGGGGTAAGTGGTGACAGGGGGGTCATTTTGTTTTACATGAGGGAGAATGTCCATGACCACATGGTCATTGTCCGATGCAACTACATGCATCTCGACAAGGTTCCAGGGCATATGCAAAGTCACTGATGCTCATCCCAATCTATCAATTGTCTTTACCATACATGCCAACAATTCTTTGCTCATTACATTGGAAGACACATAAGGCTCTGAATGATCCCCCAGGTTTCGGTGGTGGCTCTATTGGCCAGTCTCACCTGCTCATTATTGCACTGGAGCTTGATAGTAATGCCTCTCACTCTGCCAGCAGTGGTGCATTGTAATGGGTGTGCACTGGCGATTCAGAGGTTGTCGGCCATAGTCCCTGGTTATATCAGGCTCATGGACAACTGCCCAGCAAGCTCGCACTCACCTGGAAGAATTCTTCAGCTTCCACGGCCACATATTCCAGCATCGGCATGAGTGGTCAGGCACCCTGATAGTCATGCCGATTGCTCCACCATGCATCCTTGAACCCATGACATGGGTCAGACACTGGCTGCCATGCAGGCAAGAAACCTTGGACTTCATTGAAGA
The DNA here is from genome assembly GCA_038092595.1 of Boletus subdepauperatus. Classification (NCBI taxonomy): domain Eukaryota; kingdom Fungi; phylum Basidiomycota; class Agaricomycetes; order Boletales; family Boletaceae; genus Boletus; species Boletus subdepauperatus. Next base: position 42,453 of record JBBPQQ010000002.1, read on the forward strand.
TACTATGGCAGTCATCCCTCCCAATGCCCTGCAAGGTAACATGGAGTGCCTCAGCATCCAGCTCGTGATGGTCTGTCAGGAGTGATAAGCAGGGAGGGGCCCAGGGAGGTGTCGATTGCTGAGGGCCATACAGGCCCAATAAAGAGATTACTGCATCCTGTACCGATATGATATAAAGCCCAGATCATCTTTGATGAATATGTTGGCCTACCAGATCTACATGTAGGTTCGCATGCCACACCTCAGGCCAGTGCTCCTAGTACATCATCATATGCATTTTGGATTGGCTGAAGACAGCCATGGGCATGCCCTGCCAGGCCTGCATAGTACTGGTAATGGAGAAGGAGATAAAGAGGGGGCGATGGGGGTCGAAATTGGATGTCTTAAGTACCCTTCCGACATATACAAATACATAATGGAGTTCGGGGCCTTTTATCACAGCCTCCCGAGATGCTCCAATCATGGCTGTCCACACAGCAGGGCCATAATGCCATAAGGGGATGTAGGGTCTATCTACAACCGATTGCCACATTGGGTGTATATCCATGTTTGTGGCTGATCAACCCAGCATTGGATGGGGGATGGACTACTTTGTGGCCAATCTGTCTGGCACTGGATAACAATTCTTCCAAGCAACTGTGCACTGCTCCTGAAGCCTGCCATATATGGTTGCCTGCCGGGAGGCATAGCAGGCGGCACCACGGAGGTCTTTACTTGGGCTGCTTACCGACCGGTTGTGCCAGGCGTCACCTTTGTCTTTGAAGAAATTGATGGTCCATTGAAATTCAGCTATTAACATGTCCACTTCCTCCTTCCATTGGTCACTCATGGCCTTTGCCCGAAGCCAATGGACCCGATAGACTGGGAGGCAGATTCAGCCATGCTCTGTGCTCCAAGTACTCCACCTACATTCTGACATCCAATCACTTGTCTCTGTGTCCCTGGGTACATCTATCGACCAGAACCATGCCAGAATCTCATTTCTATGTCCTCTTGCATTGGGCACTGATGCCACCACAGTCACCTTCAGGTCCTTGTCCCTGAGGAGCTGGTATCGGTTGAGTATTGTTTCACCGGCCCCAAGGGTGATCATTGCCTTCCTGCACCTTCTATATACGGCAGCATATCGGCTTACCACTGCCTCCACTGCATTCACTTTGCCCCATGCCTGAGAGCTTGTGGCATGGCTGGAAGCATGCCACACATCAGTCCAAAACAATACAGCTTTGTTTCCCAATGCAAGCCTTATTTCATGAAGTGTATCATTAGCCTGCCTGGCACGCAACCTGAGCTCTTGCTCCCAGAGTCCATGCAGTCCAAGAAGCTTGCATTTGGCCTCTCCGAGGGTTGATGGCAAGCATAACTTCGCCTGGTCCAGTTGTTGTGCCCCAACATCATCCATAATATTCTCATCCTCGGTGTAGTATTCTTCATCTGAGCTGTCTGATGCTGTTTCGTCTGATGGGTCAGCTGCAAGATATGCTGAGCCTTCCAAGATGAAAGCTGCAATGTCTGTAGTTAGCCTGTCAGCCCTGCGTGCAATGGCCAATCTTTGGATGTCGGTGGCATGACACCTGATCTTTTTGATGTCACTTGTAAGGGAAATCTGAGACTCTTCAATCTTCATTCCTCAGGATAGCCAGGTGGCTACCTGTCCTTGCAATGTAGCCGAGGTCAGCTTTGAAGCAAGAAGCTCAAGCTCAACCACTCGGATGGTCGGCACTTGTAGGTCATTAAGTCAATGCATTGCAGAGTAATTATTCCCCTGCACCTTTGCCAAGTTGAACATCAAATATGTCCATTGCAGATGGATCGACTAGCCTTTTCCCTTGGGCTTCTCTCTCCTGGGTTTCCCACCTTTCCCTTTGTTCCACTTGAACACTTGCATCCAAGTCATTGAATGCTCCAGTGGCCAGGGCACATGAATGCATTGCAATGCCAAGCTTTCTGGATAGGCTTTGGGACATGCGTATCATTTTCATGAAGTTTGAATCATTCATTTGGAAATCAAGTAGCTCCTGTCTGTGAGGGGCTGACATGCCTCAGGCCGATCCTGAAACAATATTTAGTGCTGACCACAGGGTTTCTATGATCTCTCCATCCACCCAACCAGCACCAGGAATGAACAGAGGGGCATGCCGTGAGAAGCACTTGGGCCAATGTCCATGGACATGCCATATGCCAATTCCAGGCATTATCTGCACTTCCAGAGGGATTTTGATGAACTTGTTTTTCTCCACACAGGATCTAAGCTTTTTCAAGTAAGCACAGTTAATATCATAAAAGCTTATGACACGGGGTATGGTCCCCATATTGTACTTCAGGGCATTGGCAAAGGAGTAATCCATGTTCACCTGTCTGCAGCACTCTCAGCCGAGAATCTTTGTTTCTATCACCCTGACTTACCATTCACCCTTTTGAAAGTCTACCACAGAATGAGGGAAAAAGCAGCCATGCTGAGCACACACAGTCGCACCGATCCCAGTAGCTTCCAGCTTGCCTCGGCTTGTATTGGCCTGACTCACTGCCCAATGATTGTTGCATGTGGAGTGCTATTCATGCATGTCACAATGGCTGGCCAATAAATCACTTATCTATTGAACACACCTCCAAGGGGTGAGCAGTGGCCTTCAAGTAAGTTTGATACTCGGGCTGAGTGACCATATATCTGAGGCCATCCATGAGCCAGACTTGGTCATCTGGACACTTTTCATGCATGTGCTCAGCCTTGAAGTTGCCGTCCATAATCAATGTTCAAGTGTACCTCCAGCTAAAAAGCCAAATAACAGCTGAGTGGCACAGGATAAGCCCTCAGCCAATGAGAATCAAGCCGGCATACTCAGACATTTCATCCTCAGATGGACTGCAGTTGATTCCTGGCTATGGGCAGGCTGAGCAAAATAGGACTATGTAGTTCCCCTTTGTTAGGCTGCTGTAATCAGTGTCCGAAGGCATTCCATTTGAGCAGCTTGAGAAGCCTCCAAGTCCTTGCTACCCTAAGCATTTCTCAGTAATGATTCTAGCTGACGGTCAGGTTAGCATTATAATTAGGTAAATGCCCTACTGGGACCAAGTGGAGAAACACATTTGATGTGATGTGTCGGAGCTTGCTCAAATAATTTAATCCAGAGGTGCCACACTCTAAATTATCCCGGATGAAGTCATCCAGAACATTAAATGTGAATGCGGTCCTTGGCTGCTGCAGTGAGGCCGGAAATAGCTTGTGGTGTAGCAGTTGCAAATACTCAGGCTGTGACTGTGGGCAGTTGCAATAGTTTATGGTGAGGAAGTGGATCCCAGTGATGTCAATGACAGTGAGGTAGTCAGAGTGTGGGGGGGGCAAAAATGTGGAGGGATGTACTCTCGGTCTGTGTCCACCCATTCATCATCATCCATAGGCAATGGTCCATGCTGGCCATTAGTCCTTGGCAACATGCCGATTGGACAAGGAGCCCCATCATGTCCGAGATATACCTGGAACCTGGCCTGCCAAAAGATTCTTCATGCAGCAATAATATCTCATCGCCAAGGAAATCACCTACCAGTATTAGGGAGGAATTGTCAAAGAAGCAACCAGTCCACTGTTGTAGCCTATGAAAAGGTTGACTTTGGTGCTGCTCCCAAGAGCACATGGTGCAAAACAAAGGACTTCCGAAGCAATCAGAGCATCTGTATATACATACTGTCCTTGTTGCATACAGAGCATGTTCACAGATCAGGGGGCCCTTCCAAGTCCAAGACAGTCCAAAGGAATTCATCCTTGTGTTGTAGCCATTCTTGGATGTAGTTGTTGGAGGTCTGGAAGATATGAGACAATGATATGCAGGCACATGATATTACAACCTTTTTGTGTTGCAAGGGTGGAGGTGTTGCATCCTCAACTTCCACATAGTCCCCATTGAGGCTCAGGACCATGGAAGGAAGCACACTTTGAGATCCCGCACTGGTCGGCTTAATCAGGGAGGACTAAACAATTTCGCTAGGCTTCGTTGGAGATAACTGAACTGTTCCACACTTGGACTTGGGAGTTTGTGGGACTCCCAATCGGACAAGTTGGCCCCCAGTACCCATGGAAGTGTCCTTGGTCACACAGGTGAGATGTGTGATTTTACCATGATTAATCCTTCTCTTGTTTGGGTTCTTGGACATTGTGGATGAATGTTAGTATGTTCCTAAGCTTGGAACATTGTTGCATCAACTCTAGACAGCAATTCATAGAGGCAATGAAGCATTCCATATGGGGATCTCGACCCGACATGTCAGGCAATGCTGTTATCTACCGGGCTTTGAGTGGCTCAGTGGGCTACCCAATGAGGCACCAATTGTCGGGTAGAGGACTTCACACTCCGGTCATCCTAAGGGAGACCGGCTATATGCATCCATGCTCCGCCTTACCTATCATTAGGTTTGAGAGCTCTAAAAGAGTTAATGAAGAGAATGGGAAAAGGCTGTTCACACTAGGATCCCAACCACTACACCATGTCTGACTGTGAAACCGACTATGCTCAAACTGAGTATCAGAAAACCAAATATAAAGGCTCTGATTCAGAGGCTGACAATGAAGAGACAGATGGAGCACATTGTGCTGAAAGTGCTGGGAATTACCTGAGATGGTTGCTGGCCATTCAACTGAGTTGCCGGGTATCTCCACAGCTGCAGTTGGGATGCAGAATTCAAGTATTCCCCCAGAGGTTTTGAAGGTCCTGAAGGAGAGATGGGCTGGGTGGAAGGAGGCTCAGGGAAGCCAGAGGAAGAAGCACTGGACCAGCATTGTCTTGGAGTTACGGGAGCTGGAATTGCATTGGGGGATGGAGAAGCCTGAATTGACTCAGAGGCTCAAGGTGTTATCATTCCACTTCGAGAAGTAACAATATTGTTAACAAGGTCAGACATGCTTATCTTGGATGCACGGTTAAGGCAGGGTGAAGCAAAATGGCAAGCACATCCAGCTCAGGCGGAAATGGACTGCCCAAACGGTCATCCGAGAGACCCACAAGGCTGATCTGACTCGGAACATCCAGATGAAGCATGGGGCTGCTGCAGGATCCATCGACATGTTCAAGTATTACCAAAGTGAACTTACCAAGTTGATGGAAGGGATGACCGAGCAGCAGCTGACCGAAGCCTGGATGACTGCCAAGGACTGGAATAACATGGGTGCAACTCCAGAGGCACAGGCAAGGTATGTATGTGTTCACCACCTTGTAGCAGTGATCACTCATGTTTCAAAAAAGATTTGCCACCAAGGGATCCCCCAAGGTGATGCAAGAATTTGCAGAGGAAATGTGGAAGAAAGGGGGGATCCGAATGGTACTACTCACAGGGTTCAAGGATGACAAAGGGGAAATATTCTCCCAAATGTCAATGTGGTCGTGATTCCATTGCATACAGACCTTCATATGTGCTCCAGATATGACTTCAATGCCAACATTGCAGGTGGTCTGACCCTCGGCACGAAGGTCATGACCTCAATTCAAGGCCCCTTCGACTGCTTTCTCAGGGGATGCTTTGATCCTGCTCCTGAGGGTGAGGATAATGAAGGCAAAGGCCAGAGTGGAGGGACCAAAGAGGAAGGAAAGGGGGGGGGGGATGAAGAGCAGTGCCAAGACCCGAGAGGACCCAGTTACAAAGGTGATGAGGGCCAATGGCTCTATCTGGATTCCGGAGGTGACTGGTACATCCTGGCTGGTCCTTCAGTCAATGGTCAGGGGGTTTCTAACTGCTCACTACAGTAAGTGGAGCTCTCATTGCTCCCCCGATCACAGTCCAATACCTTGTAGAAAAGGTGTGCAGGAACCCAAAAGCTTCGGCCCCATTCAAGCAGTTAGCAAGATACCAGGCCAATCTTTTCTCAAAGGTGCATTTGCCCCGATCATTCACCTTCGCTAATGATCCAAGCCATCTGAAGGCCAAGGAAGCACTCTGGTTCTTGGAGTTCATAAGGAAGAGACAGATTATCAACCCTGATGACATTTTTGAATTTAAGTGTTGACTTGATGCAAAGGGCAATGTCCTGCTTCCCCTTGATACGTCCAACGAGGAGGAGGATGCAGTTGTCCAAAAGAAACGGCACCGCTCGAAGTCGAAGATGCAGGCCAGAAAAAGAGCTGAGGCAGCCCAGCCAAGGAAAGTACAAGCTTCTAATGTGAATGAGGACAGGCGGCGGCAGAGGAAGCCAGTGGAGCTGCCAAATATGGGACAAATCATCATCCTCACAAGGAGGATGGGCCCAAGGTTGAGGGGGGTGAAAGTGGCCGAGGGGGTAGGGATGCCGAGCAGATGATGGCCGAAAGGCAGACAGTGTTTTCTGAGGAAGATGATGAGTCCTGGATTGAGTGGTTGGAAAGTGATCAAGAGGATAGGGAGCCCGAGAGGATGATGCCCGAACAGCCAACAGATACTGCCGAGGCCCATGACACATTGGGGCACATGGCACAAGCCCATGGCAAGAGGGCCAGAGCCCAAACACCTGGGTGGAATGCAAAGCACCAGGCCACATCATCATATGAATAGGACGGCCCTGTGCCTGTCATGGAAACTGTGAAGTCCTCTGCTCCCACAAGAAATGACAAGGGGAATGGAATCAAACAAACCATCAATTGGGGGAAGGAAAAGCAAAAAGTCAAGGAAGGTGAAAGCCATGAGCCCAAACCAGCGCCGGCCATCTGGAAGATGATGGAACAGCCAACCCCCCTGGACCAGTCAACACAGAACAAAGACCGGGCAAGGCCAAGCACCAATCATGCAGTAGACCTCAATCCGAGGGCCAAGGCAGGTTGGAGTAGGTCTGCTCACTTATCCTTGGGGGATTACTGATGTCAAAGCAATTGCAAGGCTCACATCATGCGAACGAAGAGTTACCCATGATATTCAGTCAACTCAAGGAAGGTCCAGCAGTGAAACACCATCCACCTCTGTATAGGCTTGGTCTAGCCGATGTCCCAAATCCAAATAGAATGCCAATGAAAGAGATAAAGTCAGCTATGAAGAAGCCAGCACAAAGTAGCCAGGGACCTTTGAAGGATGGTAAGGGTTAGAAAGCGTAATGTCCATGTAACGTCCATGTAACGTGATGTTAGTGTGGATGCTGGTTCCCAAAGATACTCAGGGGAACCCACCAATTCGAGACCGACCCATGAACCCTAGCAGAAAGGTGAACCAACCAATGCAACACCAATCAAAGCCAAGGGCTGAAACTTCAAAGGATGTAGGATTGGGCACACCTGTGATTGACAATGGTAAATTTGATACATATCTCATTACAGGATTGGTAACTGGCTATTTAGATCCCATGACCCCCAGGAGGTCAGGTTATGTCCGACGGGCACCAGCGCCAGTCAATGCTGATTTTCCAGTTAGGGACAGCAAAGCTGGGTGTAAGCGCAAGGCAGGGAGTGAGGCCATTACTCTCAGTAAAAGAGCAAAGTCCAACTAATGATATCATGAATACCTTCTGACTGAGAGCAGGAGTATCATTTGTATTTACAAATGTTATGTACCATACAAGGGAAAGTATCATTGTAATACACTGGTGCAAATCGCTCACCCACCGATGGCTTCCTCTTCTGATTCCTCCTGCAAAGCCCACATACCAGGTGGTCCATTTGGCAACCCCCAGGATAATCGGGCCGGAATCGAAGGACTGGTTGCTGGGTATACTGCTGGAGCACTTGGTTGGAAGCCAAAGGGATTGATGAGGTCATGGCGCCACGGTGAGCTGTGAGGAGAGTGTGGTGCAGATGTGGGTGCAGAAGCAAGAGGGGGAGAGGGAGGAGGGCCAACCCATATAGTACCCTGGCCTAGCACTTCTCCATCATTCAGCTTCAGGCTCAGGTGGCCTACGGTCAGAGACAAGGGTGGTGCCTGCACAAGCAAAGCACCGGAGCATCGTCATCGGTGGATTGAGACGTCGGCACAGGAAATGCCAATGCTTCCAAGGGATCGGTGTTCGCTATCGGAGGGAATGCATCCCGGTCAGAGGCCACTGAGGAGGTGGAAGCTGCAAATGGAAATCACAACCTCGGAGATGAGTCTGCGGCCCCACCTGCCTTTGGCCACATGGATTTCAAGACCTGCCCCATGGTTTCCAATCCGTCCTCCATGGACATCATCCGATCGGTCAACTCCTTGACATGGTGTCTCTTGGTGAGGTGCTCCTGGACCATGTCCTGGAAGAGGTCCATGAGCTGCCTCAGCTCAGACTGATGTGCTGGTGGGTCGGAGGAGTCAGTGGCATTCAAGGGGATGGAGAGAAGAGAGGAGCTTGAGGCCGACCGGGCAGTGGGAATGACCTTTTATGCCCCCTTCTTCTTCGATGCTTTGACAACAACCTTGACTTAGAATTAAGATGATTTAGTCAATGAATGGACATCTGCATGTGGGTCATTTACCTTGCTTGCTTGCTGCCAATACATCCATTGCCTCACGGCCTTTAGGAGCCAGGGGGGGCGCGAACCTTGGGTTTCGTTGACTTGGCCCTCTGCTTCTTTGATGGCGGTGATGATGCCTGAGGGTGATCATCAGCAGGCCCAATGTCAGCTGCAACTGACTGCGACCAGGCGGAAGACATTGACGCTGGAGCTTGAGGGGCCAATTTGGTAGGCGGAGATGATGAGGACCTCCAGTGCTTCAGAGGCATATGGTTGCACTTCAGCTTACTCTAATTGCAATTGAGATAGGCACAGCCTGGGCACGGTGTGCATTGCATCCCCCTGCACAGACATGTGTCACAGGAGCTGGCGTCTGCCAAAGGAGTGTTGTTGGGAGGGGGATTGGGTGGTGCCTGTGACCTAGCCCTGCTTGTACCGTGTTTTGGTTGGGTGGTAGTATGAGGCTGTTGGCACAATCATCCCCGAGGCTCGTCCATGTCCATCTCATCCCCAATGTCATTGTTGGTCTCCTTGGCCTTGCCCTTGTTGATGGCCTTGCCCTTGTTGATACGGCCACCCCTTTGTGGTGATCGTCCCCAACCAACCCGAGCTGGAGGTATGGGCCTCTCCTCCTCAGGCTCTGAGCCCAACTCGTCTATCACCATGGGGTCATCCCCTGTAGCACCCTTCTTCTTCTGGGCCTTGCTCTGGATGATTTTGAACTTGGGGGCCTGAGTGCTGGCATTGGGGTATGACTGGGTAAAGGTCAGAGTTGGAGGCGGTACGAAGGGGGTGGTGTGAGTTAGAGGGATGGCAGCGGGGGGGTTTCCAGCCGGAGGTATCACTGCAGGAGAGGCAGTGGAAAGAGAGGTTGTTTGATGGGCCATGATTGATTGTGCTCCTGAAGGTCCGGCCTCCTGGCTGGATGGTGTGGACTCACGAGGAGTACGAAGCTGAAGCCATGGGTGGTCGGGCTGACTGCTGACATCACCACTCATAATGGCCGTCCATGCTGGCCACCATCCCCTTGGATTGGCCATATGGATATCAAGAGCAACCAGGAATGCCAGAATATATATAGACACCCTTGGCTTCAACTGATTGGACAATGTTCTGGGACTACCTCAATTTTTTTATTTACAATGAATAACATTGCAACACACCAGTTGATCCATCAGCTCCACCATTGCGTCTGCCCATACTTGAGTCTGTTGTTGAATTGGCGTGTTTGCAAGGATCTTGGTCTCGAAGATCTCGGTCACCACAATGGTGACTTCATTGATGATCTTTTGTGAGAAGGAAATGGGAGTGGGAGACATTGGAAAATGTGTGGACAGAAATTGGGAGTGTGGCGGGTAAATGGGTTCATGGTTGGAAGAGGTTGGAAGACATGGTCGGGGTTTGAGGCACAGCCATCCCCTTTTATAAGTGCCTTGAGCAGGTGAGTCATCCTCGGCTATTGTGCCGAAATTCGTTCAGCATTGACAGTTTTCTAAGTCAGGTTTTCCACAATGAAAACAGTCTGCCAAGTAGTAAAGCCACCATTGTCCCATTTTTTGAACTACAGCCCCACACCCCACAACTTCAGAGCGATCCCTGACATGCAGAAGCAAGTTCGCTTTACACTACCCGCTACCCGACCATAATCTACATTGAGCCACTGTCTGGCCATCTCAATTCCTTCCTTGTCAGCACAAGTGCTGATGGAAGAACATGAAGCCGAGAGAAATGTCACAATGTCGGATTCTTCCTTGGTGGTACAAGTAGGCTCCGGACCTCTCTCACATTCATGAGTCAATGTCTGACATATGCACAAGGTGGATGCAGCGGTGCTGGTAGGAAACGCTGGTCAGGCCCTAGCTGGGTGAGTCTTCAGTGGGGTGGTTCCTTTATCTCTTTACTCAATGTTTTATGGGAAGCCCATCACGAGATCGCTCATCGGACCACAATGTTCGACAGGTATGTGATCAGATTCCTTTCATATCCATTCAGGTTGAAAGGTACTAATGGCGCTAGTATTCCAACCGCCTACAGCTCAGTCCGACATTCTGAGGATATGGGCCTCGGTCACCTCAGGGTTCCATTGGAGCCACCCCCCGATATATCTACCAGCACCACACTGGACGAGTGGCCGAGTTCCGACACCACCTCTGTATCCAAAGGACGAGAGTCGGCATTCCTCGTGCGGTTGAGAAGGATGAGCAGAGGCTGAAGTCTCCCCCGGCAGATGAGGATGGCCAGGTGTATGGGCCGGGTGATCCGGATAAGTGGGCTGACAGCATGCTGAATGTCGATGAGAGATGCTCACCAATCGCCCAGATCATTGATTGGGCAGAGTGCAGAGGTAGGCTACATCTTCTCTGGATGACATGGATAGGTTTACAAGGTTTCCAACCTTCAGAATATGCCCTATCTGACTGATTTCAGATGGCCTTGGTCCAACAAGGTGTATCCATGGAAGGAGTTGACCTGATTGGTAAGGCTACACATACCCTCTTGTGACTTGCTGAAATCACTCTGTAGTGATGGCAGAGGCGGCATTGTGGTGCCAAACAATGCAGTTCGATGTTCTTGGGGGCGGGCAAGAAAACAGGACAGCAATCAAAAGGCTTCCTGAAATCCCTATCCATCAATGTTTGCGAGTAGCAGTGGATGATTTCTTCAACAGGACTCGGGAGCATGTGCAACTGGTGTGGACGCAAAATGTGCTCTTGGAAGCCTTGGATAGATTCCAGCAACAACTTGTATGATATGGTATATTCTTCTCAAATCCAGATGGCTCCATCCACCCAATCCCATAGCCAACTCGCAAGTGCCCACACAACAAGGGCCTGCCAGACAAGATTGGCACAAATCCTTGTTCTCCCTGCACTACACCATCGGTCAAGCTCCATGATGACCTCCTGTAGGCCTGCACAACAGCATGGGTCCTACTAAGTGCCCACCCGACAGGGGCCCAGCCCATAACCATCAGCCCAACCTCATGGCCAACTGACCTCAGCCCACACGAGGCCATCGGCCATCTTCCATGCCCACCCTGTATGGGCCTATGCCACACGTTCGCCACAGATGCGTGGTGGCCTCATGTGGGCCTACATGAGGCTGTCCACCCTAGTGCATGCCACTGCCCATGGGCGGACACAAGACCATCAGTCCCACTCGATCCCCACCCCCTGGGTATAACCTATTGGATTGACTCAGGGACTGTCACAAAGGGCCCACACAGTACCGTAGGCCCTATCTTGTGCCCACCCTACATGGGCCCACCCTATACCCTACCACCCCAGAAAGGCGCCCCGATACCTACGCCATGTGGGCCCTCACAACAGTGCCAGCTCGAGCCTATCAGGCCCATACTACAGCATGGGTCAGAACCCCACAGCCACACCACAAAGGCCCTGCACAAAGCCATTGACCTGACTCCATGGTTATACCATAGGGGCCAATACAAGACCATTGGTACAGCTGCAAGGTCAGGTTACCTGGGGCCACACTATCATGGCAACCCCCGGATCAGTAAAAAGGAAAAGTGCTGGTAGCACGGGCCTTAATTACATCGTCGCTGTGGTCACATGTCGTCAGCGGTGCCTGTTTCCATTCCAACTGTCGACTACATGGACTACTGTAGCCTCCTCCCTTTACGACCACAGGTACACAGACAGTCCCAAAATTAAATTTATTCTACATCGACTACTGTAGTCTTCTGCCTTTACAGCAACATGTACATAACAATCAATATTCGTCGTCGTCGTCGCCCGTGGTCTCTGCGCCCTCTCCCGACACTCTCGGCACCTCCACCTCACTCGGTGATGCCCACGACAGCGTAGGACGAGACGGCAGTGTCACGCACGAGGGTGGGTGAGATGGCGAGGACGCACAAGGCGGCGTGTGTACGAGGTGGGCGAAGGTTGGCGGCATGGCGAGACAAGGCGGCGGGAATATGAGGTGGACGGAGGGTGGGCGAGATGGAGAGGACGTGCGAGGCGGCGGGCGTACAAGGTGGGCGAAGGGGGGTGAAACAGGGAAGACAGGTGAGACGAGGTGGCGAGCGTACTAGAGGTAGGCGAGGTGGGTGAGACGGCGAGGATTCGGACGCACGGCCCAGAGCTGGCGGCGGGAATAGCCTGAGCGAGACAACAATGCAGAGTCCAGACTTGGCGAGAATTGCATTGTTGAATAGTCATGTGATCGTGCGTACCTTTTTTTTTTTCACAATTGCCGAAGCTCAGCGCTCACTCATCCACCACACCAACCACGACCGGGCCCTGCAACGACGACTGCAGCGCTCTCCTATTGCACGGGCGCGACGCCCTGGACCACCCGCCCACTGTGTCCCCCACCCATCCTACAGGCGCGACGCCTCGGACCATCACGCCCATCGTGACCCCCATCTCATCAAACGGGTGCGCTCGAGTAAGTACAGCCCACCTCACCACTCGCCGCTCATGCACTGACCAGCCTGACCACCCACCAGCACGACCGCTTCCGGGTGGGTACCACCCCACCGCTCGCCACTTGTATGCTGACCAGCGCGCTCAACCACGCCCTGTCGTTCGTGCGCCGGGTGCGACACCCAAGACCACCACGCCCATCGTGACCCCTTGCCCATCAAACGGGCACAACACCCAACCCCCGACTGCGGCCCTCTCCTATTGCACGGGTGCGACGCCCTGGACCACCTGCCCACTTTGTCCCCACCCATCCTACAGGCGCGACGCCTCGGACCATCACGCCCATCGTGACCCCCCATCTCATCAAACGGGCGCAACGCGCAACCCCCGACCATGGCCCTCTCCTATTGTACGGGCGCGACGCCCTGGAACACCCGCCCACTCTGTCCCCCACCCATCCCATAGGCGCGACGCCTCGGACTATCACGCCTATCGTGACCCCCTCCCATCAAACAGGCGCGACGCCCCCACCATGTCCCCTCTCCCATCAAACGGGCGCGACGCCCAACCTGAACGTCGCCCTCATCCAATAGGCGCCCCATTGTGACCCCTCCATCGAACGGGCGCGATGAACAGTTAGGTTGAATCACAACTACCCCTCCAGAAACGACGTACTGATTATCTTTTCCCAGCCACATCACCCATCTGAATCATGTACACCATCGTTCATGCGCTGGGACTCGGGAAAAAAAGCTAAGTCCCACCACCATCACATTCGAGTCCTTCCTGACTCTAGTCGGTGAGCCCCCCAGGCACAAATGAGCCGAAAAAACCGCTGATGGACACCGCGAGCGCGTGCATGCGCCCATCGCTCGCCTGCCCTCGCCTCTCGTGTCCTCGCTCATCCACCCTTGCGCCGTCTCGCCCCCCTGCAACCCCATGTTACACAAGTATGCGAGCGTGCCCCCGTCATCCACTTCGCGTGATTTTAGCTTCAAGTATATTATGCTCTTTCTTTAAGTACATTATATGTTGTGTAAAGTAATATTGAAGCAAATTCATGAATTGTTTTGGCCCATTCTTTTGGTTCGAGGAAGTCCTACCATGGACTATAGATTGTATGGAGTGAAATGGTAAATTACAACAATGGTCTACAGTGAACTATGTCGAGCTGCTGTGTGCTGTGACCTTATGTTACAGCGTGCTACCATAGTATGCCGTAGAAACCATGTACGTTACATCGTGCTATGTAAGGGGGGGATGTTGATGGGTGCAACCGGTGTTACATACACAACATAGCCCGATATAGACTTCTATATTTTTGCAGATCCGGGCCACACTGGCCCACACACGAGACTGTCGACCATACTGCATGGCCACCCCACAAGGGCCAACACGAGACCATTGGTACAACCACACAGTCAGGTTACATGGGCCTGCACTATACCACCGACCCCACTCCATATCCACCTCACATGGGCCCACATGACACCATCGGTCAGAGCCCATATCCAACCAACACGGGCCTGCATGATACCATCGGCCCGGCTTCATGGCAACCTCAGACAGGCCCACAAGAGGCCATAGACCATGCTGCATGGTCACCCGACGTGGGCCCACATGATACCTACGCCTAAATCACGCGGGCCCAGCATGGGATCACCCGACGACCACTGGCGAATTTCACGCAGGCTCGGCGCTGCCATCGGTACAAAGTGACTATGCTATGTGCATGGCATGGGCTTGAGAAGCACGGGAAGATGGCGAGGATGAAGTGTTTCGAGCAGGGGGTCCTTGGCAAGTCGGTCGGCGACAACAGGATCCAATCGGATGACACCCAATTTTTGACCCCGAACGTATTCGTATGCATGGTAAAACGCGGGTTGCATCTCCTTCCTACATATGTGATTAGGCCCTCAAGCATGAGAGGTAAAAACGGCACCTACAGTTCTCCACCGGTTCGTTTGTCGAGTGCTGTACGTTCGACAGTGGCAACGTCCATCAAACAGTCAATGAAAATACTTCCCACCCGCACGCGCAACAGCTGCGTCCACTCCGTCATCCATTCCTCGTTATCCTGGATATGCTTGGCCACTGTGACCCGTCGTGCGTGCAGATCCCTGTAACCAAGACCCATAAAGAAACTGTGGTCACCGACATGATGCAACGAAGGTACCGCGATGTTGTTGCCCTTGCACATCTGTGCCTTGTACTCGTTTTCGACTGCTCGCCCAACAGTAAGAAGAGCGCAGGCTAGCTTCATACCGTCGGTGATACCACCGGTGCTATTTAATCGCATCACTTCGAGGATGGTGATGAGAGAGAGCGCTTCGGGTTTCACGAGCGATAAGAATGGACGCAGGCGAGTAGACTTGTCTCCTAGATGGTATTGGCTTTGGTATTTCTCTGCAATTTCGGTCTCCAGGCGAACACGAAGCCTCTGGAGCCAATCCCACATCCACACGACCCAAACCTATCTCATCAAAGACTTTGGCCTCGTGCTTGAGTCTCTTCACGGCGACGTCATAGACAGACGCTTCGAGCAGTTTTTGACGGGCCGCGACATCCTCGGGAAGAACGCGACGAGCGAGGGTGACCTGAGCTAGATGCTTGCGTAGGTTGTCCAAATTGAATGGGATCTCCTCTATGGAGGATGGGCGGATAACGTCGCCATTTTCATCGACAGTCTCCTGGGATACAACTTGGGACAGGATTGATCAGAATGGAAGTAACCGAAATCGAGATACCGACTGACCGCAAGTTTCTTGACTGGTGTCACCTCTAGCACGTCGCTTAATGGATCCAAGTAACCAGTCCCCATAGCTTCCACTTGCCCTAGCTCTGCTATGACCTGTGTCATGTTCATCTCTATTGCTGTCTTGGACAGCAACCGGTCGACTTCTAATGCCTCTTCGGACGAGGTAAAGACGAGATCAGATATGACATCTTGAATGGATATTCCACGCGCAGAGTCGACCGAGTAGCCTTCCTGGACTTGGCGCTGAAGTCGAGTCATCAGAGTCGAAGATGAGTCTGCAGCCAGACGTAAGAATGTAGTCATGTTACACGAGCATCCATCTCACCGTAACCGGGCAAGAAGTATAATTGCATAGGTCTGTGCGGTCGAGTGGATATTTTCCGACCCGTTTTCCATGGCTTCATACAATGAGCATGCCTCCTCACCCCACAGAGCTCTATCGTTTGGCTCCTTTATAGGCGCCATTTCGACATAGGCCTCCAGAAAAGCGTTGTATATCCGTGTCTCGAGGAGGGATTCGACGGGGGTGGATTTTCGCAGTCGCTCAAAAATTTGTTTTGCGCGAGGCACGTCGTACAGATTGTACAGACACGCGTCCATGACCGCCAGCCGATCCTGGGTGAGCGAGCCTGGGAAGAAATAGGTGTTGAGCGCGGCGGAATGGGACTGATCGGGGAGAGGGGTGGGTAGAATGGTGTGAGGGACCCGACGGTGTAAGGTCTGTGTTGTAAAGCGAGGGGCGCCCGGAGGAGGGACCTGGAGTCGGGCAAATGCAGCGGGGGTATTGGCTTTCTTTGATGAGAGATCCTCGCCATCTCCCATCAATGCCGTGTTCTCGAGGCTCTGCCGCTCGAGAAGACCACTGGCATGCCTTGCGCGAATCATGCGTTCGTCGCCAAACTTGAACGAGCTCTCGGTAGTGGCGACTGACGGTCTCTAATTTGGACCTGCGTGACCAGACTGTGATTCCAATTGTTTTGCTCCGCCTCGTAACACACTCAACTCATGGTTTAGTGGCAAGTCAAGTCATCACCGACAAACACCTTCCAACCCTCTGGCAGCCCTCGATAATGTCCACCCACCTTCACACACCTCGTCGGTCTCGTAGTCCACCGTCGGGCCCTTGCACACACCAGGCAACTTGACCTCGGCATCCGATGTGCCACTCGACGAGGTCCATGTGCATATCAACGACCCCAGGTCGACAGCGCTCAGCGGGCCTCTGCGCCAGACCACCCCGAAAGAACCCTGGTTCACGCCCCAGGACGCCACCCCCGCGCAAGTATTCGGCAAGTCTGCGACGCCCTCGAACGTGCCGCAGCCATCTGTCGGTAGAAACCTCGTGGAAAGCTCTCCCCGTAGCACCACTCGCTGGTTCACGCTCCTCGGGCTCCTCGTCACCAATCGGCAAGGTCTGACCCCTCCTCGATCTCTTCCTGGGTCCAGCATTACCGCCTTCACCCGCGCCCACACTCACAATCCCGGTGTTGTTCCCCGGGCCCCTTCCACCAACGCCCTCCGTCTCCGCGTGCATCGTAGCTATTTCAGCCTGAAGCTCCGAAGTGCGCCCGAAGATAAAGACGACGAAGGCGAAGATGATATCCGCGGGTATGGCAAGAGGAGGTGAGACGAAGAATTTGCTAGACTCGCGGAGTAGTTTGCACAGCGAAAGACAGCCATCGGTGGGATTATGAACAGGGTTCGTGCGTCCCCGGGTTCATTGCCCGGTCTTGCCTACTGACGACGACCTTTTCACCCGACAAACAGCTCGATCCCCTCTCGACGGTTCTGAAGACATTCCATACACTCCCTCCCCCGCTCTTCGACCTCGCCATGTCCCCGTCTCGCACGGACACCATTTCGTCTGCACCATCCAATGTTTCAGCGACGTCTTCTCCCCCTCCGCTCCATGTGTACCCTGGGCGCTCGTTGCCCCCGCTCTCGTCCATCTCTCCATCTCAAGCTGGCAATTCCGTCACTCATCCACCGGCGTCTCTCTCGTCGCCTGTGCCACCAATATCGACTCTGACGTCTCCCGTGTCCTCGGGAGCCCCGGGTGCTCCACCTGGACTCTCAGTCATAATCACCCCTGCGCACGAGTCCAGATACGACTCGCCACAGGAAGGGGGTGACCGTGACGGGGGCGAGAGAGCGATGACATGACGTTCAAGTTTCTGGATGACCGTGGCCGGCATCCGTTTGCGCGGGGTGAGAAGGCGTCGCGATCGTCAAGCCGGAGTTCGAGAAGAGGGCCGAAGCATGGATTGGACAACTACTCATGTCCTAGAAGGGATGGGACAAGCACGATGCGCGTGAGACGGCCGCGAAGGCACGGATTGGACAATCACTTACATCCTAGATGGGATGGATAGTGGGACAAGCACGATACGGTCGTCAGACGGCTGTGAAAGCAATGACAAAGCATGGATTCGACAATTACTCACGATCTAGACGAGACGGGACAAGCGTGGTGCGGTCGTGAGACGGCTGTGAAAGCAACGACTGACCATTTTTTCCCAGTACAACTTCGTGAACATGATCACTGGTGTGATCGTGCAGAGTTTTTCATGTGTTTTGGAAAGTCCACCTGCGGCGTTTTGAAGGTGATCACGGGTCGAGAGATACGTGCGTTTGAAAAACCTGGGCCGAGTTCTTGGATCCGAATAGCGGTTTGCTGGAACATCCAAATCTCACTGCGTTCCTCGCGGTACGTCGTCCCCAAATCGTCTTGCGATCAACCCAACTGCCCATCATTGCCAACAGGCGCAACACCCCAACCTCTGGCGCCGACCGTGGTGCTGGGGTCGTGCCCGCGACGTGGCCACGTACCCCCATGGCCACACGACTTACGCCCAGCACCCTCCCATCCCAACGGACATGGTGCCCAAATACCCAGTACGACACGCTGACGCCCGCCCACCACACCCAGTTCGGACGCATGCGATGCAGTGCGCCCAGCGCCATCCCATCCAAACAGACACGACGCCAGCGCCCAGCGCCTCCCATGATCACAGGCCATGCATATAAATTCCCCTCAGCTGGGGATATCTACCCCTCAAATCCGCACCTCCCTTTGGAAATTTGATCACCCACGCATTCCCAATATCTTGTTCATACAACGACAATACATAGGCGATGGCAAAAGTGCGTTTTCTATTCGTCTCATCGGACATGGGATTAATCGACCCACTCCAGACTTACTCCGTGACTTCGGTTGCAACACGATCTTCTCGCGCTATTCCCAGCTAAGGAAGCACAAGGTCATGCACGAAGACGTGGACAGATATAGGTATCTTGATAATGTGACCGTGTCGAACCTGACAACTATCGATAGGTCATTACACTCGGAGTGGCCAAAGTGCAACTTCTACACTTTGCATTAATCTCGAGGTTCACTTCGCGATACAGTAATCCCTTTCACAAATGTTTAACCAAGCACCGGGATGCTGATGCAATCAAAGTACATGGTCCTTCCGAGTTGCTAAATAATGACTGCACGTACAATATGTGGGACCGCTCCTTGGTGAGTCTGGAGGTGTATTCCGTATCCGCATGCGTCCTCTAAGGATACTGGGACCCCCGAGTTCGTCTTCTCCAGCACCCCGTCATCTCGTGCTGTCACTAGCAACGCTACTTCATATAAAAAAAGGTTTCAGAAATCCATTAGTGGGACCGACGCCTCAGCTAGAAACAGTATGCTCCACTGTTGTTAACCATAATGTGCTCTTCCTCTGTCGGACATTGTAGTGTGTTCCGCCAGAATATCTCAAGACCCTGTCCATGATGAAGCAACAACAACTTCTCAGTGACCACCGGATCTAAATCCCTGCTCGGAACGACCCGGTCTCTGTCTCCCGGATCATGATGCATGACCTCTGAGCGCCGCGAGCTCCTTGTACGCCCCAAAATACACATAGTTGGCCGTGTTGATCGTTTGGGGAATGCCGTAGATGCAATGGGCAACTGGTTGACCTCTATGAAGTTGGGCACTGTCCTCGATGTCGACCACCATGGGCTGGCGACATGGAGCAACGATGTGTGAAATGACACTGAGCTGTGCGCGCGGGACGTCGAGCCATCCGTTGAACGCAAGATCGGACTTCCTTCCCTGGTTTAGAAGCGATGTATACGAAGGGTTCAAGGATGACTGATTCAGATGATGCTGGCCATTCTGGAGGGTTTTGAAGGAGGTTTGGTTCGACATGATGAGATGAAGGATGCAACTGCAGGTAACCCTAATTAGGCTACTGCGTCATTCCTGGACCCACCAATCATGGAACAACGGAACTCGGCTGCCATGGTGGGTCCGTCAGCGCTTCAGCTTGGTATACTGCAGCTTGTGTGCATCGTTGGCACCGAGCACTCTGTTACGCATGCCGCTGCCCGCAGTCATCACTGGGAGTGATGTGATGACACCATCCCCCTACCACCCCACCTTTTACCAAGCTGTCGCATTGATCGTGACGTGCCAGAGTATCTGATTTCATGTACCATAAATTCGTTACATTACGCGCTGTACATCGATTCAGTAGATGCTATGGACGCCGATAACAGGTGAATGAATTTCGTTCGTCCGTCTTTGCAGACGACTTGGACGAACGGAACAGCAGGCGAACGCCAATCAACCTGTCCCTGCAGGCACCATGACCTATACTTCAAGTTGCCCCTTCCAAATGGGTCCGATTCGGCGAAGGGGGTGGGGGACTCAGTACGGCTGGCCGTGCAAAACGAAAAGGAGTACACACTCTTCTGCAATACAAGCGGTGAGGTTCCATAACCAATGTGAAAAAACAAATGCAAATGACGATGGCATCAACCGAAACGATGCAAAGCGACGCACTCGCAGCACTACCCAGCGCGATACACTTGGCCCACGCGCGCAACGGGAAGCTCTCCCCGAGATATACCCACGGCATTGGGCCCCGCATGCGGATATTTTTTCCGGCAAATTTCGCAACGGTGCTCCTTGTGAGTGAGGAGTTTGAGAGCGAAGACGGAAAAGGCGGGAGCACCGCCGTGGCCATCATAAATGCCGAAGAATGCATTCTTTTCTTGAGTGCCATCTTCCAAGGTTAGCATAGCCGCGTGAGCGTCCTCCATGGCTGGATGGACAGAAATCGTGAGCAGGAAAGGACCGAGAGCCGGCGGAGACGCGCTGATTCTCCGTCCTTGCATCTCTGATACTGCAAAGAGAAGGCGATCACCCCCACCGACCTCGGATTTCTTCCCGGTGGCTAAGGGAGGGCCGATAAGCGAAAAACGGGCCCCTGCACGACACACCTCTCCGGTACCCGACAGTGCCCTAGCCGTGATGTCATGCTTCTCTGCTAACGGGTCAGAATCAAACAATTAAATCTCCATGCATATTCAATCCTCAAGTCCCTCTCAACAGGCGCCATCTAGGAAGCAGTCTACGCCACCATTGCCGGGCTTGTGGGCCACTTCATGCACGCGCCGACCAGTACGCCCGCCACAGACCTCACCCTGGGAAACAAGCGTGGCGGGGACATCCTCATCGCCTTTGCGGTCCTCCATGTCTTTGGGTTTGCGATGTTTCGCGTCTTCTTACGGCGGAAGCTTATCGCGAGAAGCGCTACGACAGGCTACGAAAAGGGCCTTTCTGGGAACCGTCAGATCTTCCCGCTGGTAATATGCCATCCCTTGATCGTTCGACAACCGTTACTTGACGCCAATTCTTAAAGATCCATCTCACACGCGCAATCCGTCTGGATGCACCATGACCGCCATCGCTGCCCTAGTGACTCATGATAAGAAAATTTACGTTGTACGTCGTGACCTCGATCGCTCGTACTTACGTTTTAACGCCCTCAGACTCGCTGGCATGACCTGTATGCACCTTCATGGATGTTCAGCCTGAAGTATCAAGAGTAATGATGCGTGCTTACAGCCAGAACACACGGATGACGAGCGATTCGGGATCGCATTCATCAACAATCCGAGTTGTCTTAGATAGTACCCAGACAAACACACTTGATGAGGATGGGCAGAGGGTGGAACAAGACCGACTTACCGGAAATTGAGTTCCATACCACTTCCATAGTCGATGTGTTCATGGTTAGCCTAGTACCATAAATGCGGTACAGCTTCAATGATCTGATGTGTCCTCGTCGGCACGGTGGCTAGATGTAATGATTCGGCGACGTCTCAGGTATGTTCCTCGTGCGTTTGTACTTTCCGTGCTACCTTGCTACTTCCTCAGCGCTCAGCCAGTGGGCCTGTTTAGATTCGTTTCGCGTCACCACCTGTGCCGCTCGTTGTGATGGCCCCGAGTCAAAGATCATCTACTGTCGAGAACACTTAAGCTGGAATACGATGGCGATGAGCGCACATTCACTCACGAGTAACGAAATACGATCCAGGTCACAAATGCTGACAGGACTGTCTGGTTGAAAGTGCTGCGCATAATTACCCGACCTACGACATCTGTGAGGCCCATGATATAGTCCGCCTGACACGAGGGGATGCAATCACGACTTTATCGAGGGATGATGATCACCCTTTCTGGTATGTTCGTGTGCTTATGGCATTCCATGTTACGGTACGCTTCAGTCCAGAAGGCTCGAGTCCTTCAGAGAAAAACATGGAAGTACTGTGGGTTCGTTGGCTTGGTGTTGACCAGGATCACAAGGGGGGTTCAAAGAGTGTCATCTCCCCAAGGCCTTGTCCCGGATAGACCTGACCATCTCCCCTTCGGGTTCCTAGATCCGTCGTTGGTGCTTCGTGCGCGCCACTTGATTCCCGCACTCTGGCGAAGATGATGATTGGGCGCGATCACATCTTGGGCGAGGGTGATGTGCATTCGAATCCGAGCGGGCGCGCAAGAGGGTAGGTTGGGAAGGCGAAGGTATGGACGTGCAAGACATGGGGGGGGAGACGGTGTGCGTGCATGTCCGTGTGAACTCGTTGGAGGTACGAGGTGAGGGCGAGGACATAGTTGCGTGGACGCTTAAGCGTGTAGGAGAGGAGGGCGAGGGCAGAAAAATGCGGGAAAAGCGAATGAGGATGGGCAGGTGTGAGTACGGGTGCCACACAGGTGGTTCGGGGTGGTAGCGAGGGCAAAGATCGGATCGGCGAGGGCACATGATGACCCAAGACAAACGAAATCCAGAACATATCAATATTTTCGCCATCCCTTCCCTCATCATCTTCATCTCAAGATCGTCGCCTTCGTCACCACGGCCGTCGTCGTCTCCCCCTCATCGTCACTGTCATTGTCGTCGTTGTCGGCCTCGTCATCATCATTGTCCCCCTCATCATCATCAACCTCCGCAACACTTGCATCACGGCCTTCATGTGCTGCCTGACATTCACCAGCCCCCTGCATCTCCGGATCGTCATCGTCATCATCGTTATGCGATTCTACGACCAGACCAGGTGTGTCTCCACCCAACTTCTGTGGAAATGGCCAACTCCTATTCATGCGAATCTCGAAAACATATCGCGGTCGGCGAAACTGTACCAGCGAGCTATGAGTGGATTTTGTAAACAAATCAACCATAACCTCACATATTAACATAGAATCCCGGGGACAGACATCCTGTCGACCTTCAGGACACGGCGTCTCGTTTCACCCTCGATTATGATATCAGCAAAATCCTTTCCCACCGGATATGCCTTTACAGTGCTACACAGTCGCCAGCTTAAGTTGTTCGAAATGATTGGCATTGTCGTCACGAACGCCGTTGGGGCGGACACCAGTGCCAGCGTGCTGGCCGAGAAATCGATACTGAGTCTTGTCGGCGAGGTGAAGATGTTGACGCTCTTCCGGCGCGGCGATGCACCAGTCATCAGGTACGCGGTCGACAAAGCTCGTTTCGAGACACATGATTGCCTTAGGTATTGTCAGCTCGTCCTCTGCTGGTTTCTTGCCATATCGGAGGATGAATGAGTCGATGGTTTGTGTCGAGAGCGTTGAACCGAGCGAATATAGCATGGACGTGATCTCGAGGTGAGAGTGTGTGCGTATCGTCCGTATCATACTGTGTGGGATATTGAGCCCAGAACCTCTGGCATAGCGCATCGTACGGCTGAGACCTGGCAAGAGCACGGCACAACAAGGTTCAGTTCGAAAGCTTCGGTGCAATGACATCGAAAAAGGGACAATACAAACCTGAGGTGAAGCACCGGATTGTGTTTCGCTTCCCAAGGCATCTCCTTGGCCGTCGCTAATGGGAGATGAAGCTCCTTCATTCGATGACTGCCATGATCAGCTTCGTCGTACAACCCGGTCTTTGGATCTGGCTGGGGCGCATCTTTGACAAGTTCCGAGGCGTCGAACCAAGCATCGCCCACGTGGTCATTCGAAGACTGCTTATCCCAATTGAGCACCGTTGTTTGGATCTTGAACGAAGTCTCGTAACGTCGCACGTGAAAGAGGAGCTTCTCGTCACATGTCGGGTTCAGGGAATATCGAATGACGCATGTACGAAACACCTTTTTACCGAACAAGACGACGACAAACGGGTCCATATCCCAGCCGGTACGGGTCACTGGAGCACGGACAGCGCGAGCAGAGGTCAATTACCCTGACCCCAGCGTGAACAACCATCACTTACTGTTTTCTAGTCTCGCGAGAGGGTGGTTTGGGGTGCGATGATGGAATCGACCGCTCGACTTTGACCCATAGGTCCATGAGGGGTGTAGGCACCTCCCCTGGCGGGAGGAGCTGCAGGTTGGTAATAAGGGTGATATCGAGACGTCTCGTGCACCTATAGTACATATTCTGGGGTGCACATCAGCGCGGGTCGCATGCACGCAAACGGAACCTCACTAGATTCCAGATCCCAGTCTTCAGGTTCAAGTCCCGATCCATCTCCCCTCGACAGCGTCTTTTCGGCCCTCGGGTTGGATGCACAGATGTGGCTGACGAGCCCGGGTGTCATCATACACCTGGTGATCGCTATCTCGGATACTGGCAAGGTCAGGGTGAGCAGAGGGGTGGGTGGGACGGAACCCACGTCTATCATGTAATAATGATGTTGATGTATGATCATTTCACGCATGCCGCAGTGGTGGAGCATAGATAGAGAAGCTGCGCAGATGATTCTGGTTTCTTTTGAGGCATCCTTGGAAGCCTGCTTTGTGAATGCCTCTGGAGAAGTGTTGGAAACGTTGGGGATGGAGCCTGGAGGTGGAGTGGTGAATGCGGGGAAGAATCTTGATAGCGAGTGGGTGGTGCAAATATGGGTAAGACGCGGCAAGCGAGCGTTGTGAAGGCGACGAACCATTTCTTCCGTGACACAGGCTGAGTCGTCCTGGGCACTGCAAGAGAATGGATGAGTGAGAGAGAAAAGAAGGTCCAAGACAGGAGGGTGTCACAATGGGATCGTACAACATTGGTCAAAATTTGACGGGGAATGGAAGAGGAGTGATCAAGGTGGGGATGGAGTTAAAGAAGGACATATAAATCATGTATGGAAAGCCGGACGTTCGCGCTCATGGCATTTGACTTGGTGCTTCTGCCCAACAGCTACTCATTTTGGAAAACGTCGGTGAGCGGACACCGAACACCCCTCCACCCGACCCCCGGGTGTGTGGTCGGCCTCGATCAACTCCAGCAGCCTCGTCTTCGCGTTTCGCGCCCCCAGATCGCTCTTTCACCGTCTCAGGTCCCTGTACGAAATGTCCTGTCGCTCCGATTCGCCCGATATGACTTCGACGCGATCATCCGACCTGGTAAGTCGATCTTCTCGATCTGGCTCGACTGACCCTTCTAGGTCTCGTCTTGATGCGTCCACGACGACGCGGTGGGTTTGGCGGGTCTGTAGGTCGCTTAGGGTCGTTGGGAAGTGGTGTGAACGGCTCAGGTACGTGCGGCTTCGTGTTGTTGCGCCGTTCATACTGACTGACCTTCTCCACAGCTAGTAGCTTTGTCCCGACTCGTTTCGAGTCGTGGCGTGCGCCGCTCGTCGCGCCGTCCATCCGGCACCATATTCAATCCATCCCGACTCCATCACCATCACTATGGCGCTCCCAATCGTCTTCGACGCCTCCCGACGCCTCCTTCCGGTGATATACGTAACCTGAGCCCAATCGAAGGTAATGAGACTAGAGCTGGTTGACGACGACGTTCTCTAGAGCAATCCAGCATACCCATGTGGAGTGGCTGAGCGCCTGGAAAAGATAACCCGGGAAGAAGTACCAACAAAGACCCCCAAGCCAGATGTGTGTGAAGAATCGCTCAGGCTAGAGACCCCCACGGGTGCCCATACCAGCGCAGATTTGGGCACGCAAAGTATGGAAGGGCGCGCAGTTAACCAAGTTCACGGGCCAGACTGAAAGGTTGAGTCAGGGAGCAGTTGTACGGGAACGTTTTCTACATGCTTATGGAAGGGGGCTCTAGTACTAGGAAGCGTTGCATAATACCTCTGAAGGAGAAGCCGATCATGTGTGTCGGCATGACCTGCACAAGAATGTCAATGTCAAAATAAAATTGACGTCCAAGAACACACACAGCCAAAATTGAATATCTGGTGGTAGTATGCTCTCTGAACTACGACAATATCGGCCTTCGAAAATCCAGTAAGTCAAAAGTATGGCCGAGAACATTGCAATCGCGCAGCATATGCAGACTGGTAACCAACAGTTGCCATAATTATCACCAAAACATGTTCTTAGATCGTGAACGGGCCAGGATTGATTGAGATGCCGACGATCTTCCAGTTCGACACAGTTCTCGCCCACTGTCCTTGGCGCCCAGAACGTACTATTCTGAACCAAGCTGTAATACGCTGACCAATGGAGCTGCTTTGCGATCCGACCTACCTCGGCCACGAGGAAATGGTCGAGCGACGCCGTCGAGACGACATAATGTTCCATGGGCAGTAGGAATATCTCTACCAGCGTTTCATACCTGTCCTCGCATTGTTCGCTGAGCTGTCAAAGTGCTCTCGTCCGTCGGTGAATCTAAATGTGGTGGATGTTGGAGAAGAAACTCGCTTCGTCGTCACCACTTGCGAGTCCTGAAGCGACGCAATGCGTTTGAATTGGCGTCAAGTAACGGTCGTCGAACGACCAGGGGGTGGCGTACCAGCGGGAAGGTCTTCGATGGTTCCCAGAAAGGCCCTTTTCATAGCCTGTCGTCGCGATAAGCTTCCTCCGTAAGAAGATGCGCGCGGGGATATTTTTTCCGGCAAATTTTGCAACGGTGCTCCTTGTGAGTGAGGGGTTTGAGAGTGAAGACGGGAAAGGCGGGAGCAGATCACCGCTGTGGCCATCATAAACGCCAAAGAATGCATCCTTTTCTTGAGTGCCATCTTCCAAGGTTAGCACAGCCGTGTGAGCGTCCTCCATGGCTGGATGGACAGGAATCGTGAGCAGGAAAGGGCCGAAAGTCGGGGGAGACGCGCTGATTCTCCGACCTTGCATCTCTGATACTGCGAAGAGAAGGCGATCATCTTCGCCGACCTTGGATTTCTTCCCGGTGGCTAAGGGAGGGCCGATAAGCGAAAAATGAGGGGGAAGAGGGGGGACACTGACTGGGCGATGAAAGGGTCTGGCCCTGAGAGCAAGTGTGAATGGGGCAAGATGGGGGATATGAATCTTGATATGCTCACCGTGCCTTGATAAGACGTAAAGACCCAAGAGGGGGTAAGGAACGAACAAGGATGCAAGTGATTGTATGCGCTCGAGCGAGGGTGCTGACGTTGGTGCGAATCCGAGTCATGTTCACCTGTGCACTGTACTTCTATCACCTCAGGTACTGGCCTGTCACCGATATCAGGATCTTCTTTGAATGCCAGCGGAATATGCGTCGTGGCAAGAAGGAGCTTGGTGAAGTTTTGGGCGTTGAGAAGCCCTCTCTGAGTCAGGCTTCCTCGGCGGAAACTAACGACGTTGCCAATGAGGATGCGCTACTAGTAACGCCAAACATGAATCCCTGCAAAAATGACACGACTACGAACGACTTACTCTGCCATGGTCCCGTTGGTTCACTCAATCGTGGGAATCATGGGCGGGTTTGATGGGTTTCCTGTCGCCGCCCGTCTCCAGTATGTCAATGCAGAACATGTGCGCGCCCACGGAGGGTTGAGCCTGTGACAAAATCAGATCACGGCGTCGAGAGGCTCTCGGTTATCAGTTAGCTGGCCCCAGTCTGCTCAGTCGCAATAGTAAATACCGCCTGTGGCGATTAAGAGGATGACAGGATCACCTTTTCGCTTAGATGTCATGTGGAAGTCACAAACAGCAGTGAGCTGACCTCTCCAAGCGTCAACGGAACTGGGAATCTAGACCCAAAAGTGTAGTGTACACTAGTACTAGCTACACTCGAGGTACATACTAACCCTAACCCTAGAGTAACACGTGACTGCAATAGGGCCGAGTCGGTGTTTTAATTTGGTCGACCATGACGAATCTGCCCTCAGGCCTCAGGCCTCAGTGATGGGCCTCACTGCCTCAGACGAATATCATCCCCCCTGGCCTCACATGTTGCCAAACTCTTCGTGTCTGGTGCGCGATCAAGTACTCCTTGTATTCTGCGAGCGAAGACGGTGACTACGAACAGCTACTGCGTGACTATTGACTTTGGACAGAAGATACGCTTGGATGCCAACCCGCTTTCCGGTGGTGCGGTCGCTGTCGGACTCATTGGCTCCAGGATCGTCCTTGTTGGCGAGTGCACGGAGTCGATCCTCTGTCACGCCGCCACGCGATTTGAAGGACCCTGACGCCAGTGAGTTGAAATCCCGTAACGTGCAACATGCCCGTGACCTTTTCGATCGCGCAGTGACCCTGCTTCCTCGAGTGGACCAGCTGCAGTGCAAATACGTCCATTAGGAAGAACTTCTCCAGAATGTCCCTGGAGCACGCCAAATCTTCGAGTGTTGGGTGGGAACCAGGCGACATCGTGCGTGGAATTCGAAGGCTCCAGCGCACCACTTCCTAGGGCGATCAGGGAGGAGGAGGAAGAGGATGTGGAACCACGCATGGTCGCAGGAGACCCCATTTTCGCCCTGGAGGTGGGTACAAAGGTCTTAGGAGCAGGGGGCTCAAGGCTGAGGTGGGTCTGCGTCGGTAGAGGATGGGGAATAATACAATCGGGACGTAGTCGGTCACGAACAAGTTCCGGTTGGAAGACCAGTTCTCTTTGAAGAACACGTTCTAAGCGCTAAACTGGAGTGATTCATGACAGAAGCGCCAGGTGTAAGGTGGACATTAATCACTATGGTCTCTACACGCGAAAACGAGAGACACGCACAAAGAGGGCGAACGCAGTCCCACACACACACCACCATACTGCGAATGGTTGTACTCTGGGTGTGAACGGGAGGAACGCTTTCCTGTTGATATCTTGTGCTTTCATCCCCTTGTATAACCTGAGATATGTCACTCCAATACTGGACCAGGTGATGACTCGGAAACCAACAGTAGTGCAGCAGCCAGAGAGCCGGTCAAAGACCTTGTTGGAGTCTTCCTTGACTGTCAAGTAGGCGAGGAATGATTCTGGGGGGAGAAAATCAATGTCCTCAACGACGGCCTCACCTCTCTTATGTGTCTCGTAATGGCCGAGCAGGATTGTAAGAACGCTGAAGCGCTGCTTCTTCGTCCGCAGTCGAGGCTTCTTCGGAATATTCTATTTACCTGGCCAGGTGCCAAGTTACAACACATGGCAGAAGGGTATGGTTCATCGTGCCTAATTCCCGAATACCGTCAGAATGGAGTCGGATGGACCAGAACGAAATACACACCAGCAACAAGAACGCGAATACGTCGTCGCGAAGACTTGCTGACCTTGGCATCCCGCATCCTCTCAGGCAGAAATGAAAGGCAAGAACAAAATTTCGTCGCCCTGCAACATTGATCAGAAACCCCGTGTGGTTTGGGACGTGCTGGCGATGGACTCAAAGGCAGGACGACGCGTCGACGCGTTTCAAACCCCGACGAAAGATTTTGGCAGACGTGACTCCAATCGATTTCGCACCGCCCGATTGGCCTACTATCTGATGGCTCATTCTGAGATATGGGAAACCTCATCCATACGGAAAAAATGATCTTTGAAGCATTAGTACGCGGGAGTCGAGTTGCGGGCAAAGGAAACTATGACTTGAGTTGGGAATTGGGGTCACATCCGCTGTAAAAGCTTTTGAAGAAGTTCGGGGCCAGCTTGGGAGGGAGATGGATGGTCGTAGGTTGAGTGCGATGCCCGTAGATGCGTTCCTCGAAAAATACGTCCCTGCCAGTGCCACCGGGGGGAAAGTGCTTGCTATGACCCCTTTGTGAGTACCCGTCTCATCTCGGGGGCTCAGCACAGCCTGCAGTTCTCTTTTTCCTTCGTCCTCCAAGGGGATCACGCTCGATTCCTGTGATGTTTCGATTAGCATAGGTTGCTCTGTGAAATGACAGATATAAGAAGTCAGTAAGATTGTTGCCTGACCACGAGACACGCACCGACACGCCTGTGGTGGAAGAATACATGGTGTTAGGGACTATAGGGGTTATATTCTGACTGCTGTCTCGGTGAGACAGGGGGCAAAGCAAAATCACCATTTACATCTAACATTGACATAGCCCCACGACACACATCACACGCCCATCAAAGCTTGACCCACACCAGACCAGCACCATCCAACAGCATGACAAAGCGCATGGCAGACATGGGCGAGGATGAGGCAAGTCACCCATGTTCATAGTACTAGCGGCGACCTACCTCAGGCTAACTCATCAATAGCAAAGGGTAGTTCGTCAAAAGAATACCGATGGCCACAGAGAATGGCGGGCAGGTTTGTAAGTAACGTTTGAGCATCAGAGGAATATCGGGAGCTCATACCTGCCAGATCTGAGGACAAAAAACAGGACCGCCGGGAAAAGAATCGGCGCTACAAACAGGATCAGAGGTGAGCTCCTTCAAGTTTTGCATTGCAATCCATTCCTCCATTCCTTGTCTGCTGTGTAGGGCAAGGAAGAAAGCAGCATACACCGCAGTTACAGACCGGAATTGGAATGCTGCAGGTGAGCAGGGAGCTTGCTGCGATCCAGCTGACCCAGCCCGCGACTTCCGTGAGCAGGGAGCTGGTTGCGATGGACCAACCAAGTGGCCACTGGATCTAGTGAGTGGGGTTCTCGGAGTGCAACTGCACACAGAAGCACCAACGATTCAGTGGACCAGTGGACAGCACACTGTTCTTCCATATGCACCACAAGAAGGTGAAGATCAGGACACAAATGCGCTAAAAAAGGACCTTGAGTACGTCAAGGTGTTGGCAGCCTTACCCGAATCCACCCCCGGAAGTGATACCGCCATGTTCCTCTCAAAGCACGACAACCACACACAGTTGCTCAGTGTATCTCGGGAGGCGCTTTCAATGAACAAAGTCGTGGTCATCAGAGGCTATGTTGACACTGAGGGTTTTGAGTTCTCCCCAGAAGGCCTGTACAATGCCTTCCAGACATCAGACAACCTGAAGTTGGACTGTCACGGTATGTGTGGAGCAATCCTCTATGCTTTCGTGTTCTGATCAAATCCTGTGTACTAGATATGAAGATTCGAGCAAAGGACCACAGCAAACCCTACACGAACTTGACAGTAGGTCAATTCATGAAGGAAGTCCACGATCCCGACCAAGTCAAGGTGGCACTAGAGTTCCCACTGGCACAACATTCGACACCCCGTCCATTCCAGTAAGCCGTACAATTTGTGTTTGTGTTTGACATATCCATCATCATGCAGATTATTGGATGACGGGCTGTGCATTGGGTGGAACCAAACCCAGCAAGCAGTCTCTGCCAGCGACAAGCCAATCCAGGGAGACGTTTGGATGTCTCGCTCGTGGGGGCTGGCACATCATGCGGGCATACTCACATACCCTCACCACGATGCAGAGGGTATGTGCACGTATGTTGTCCCAATGTCAGGGGCCAAAGACTGGGTGGTTATCTCCCCCAAGAAGGGGGTGGTCTCTAGGAGTGAGATGCCCAAGTATCTCCAGTTGCTCACCAACCCGGAAAACCCCATATCTGACTTCTTGGACAAGATGCACATGGAAACAGTGCATCTATGTGCTGGAGACTTAATGCAGGTGGATTCACACAGTAACAGTGTGACTTGCTGACATTGGTATCTTAGTATCATGCCTCCAGGCCAGTTGCATGCTGTGTACACACCCATTGCTGGCTTCTGCAAGGGTGGAAGCTTTTTCTGTATGGACACCATGCACCTGACTGAATTGTCCAGGTTTGTTGACCATATGTCTGGCAAGTTTGTGACAAATCAGTCACACACCTCCACCCGAGAGACCCTGTGCCGGCTAGTGATGGGCTTGCCCATATATCCAATGCCCCGCAGTAAGTAACTATGATGCATGAGTAGCAAAAGTCTCATCAATTACAATAGAGCTCTACAAAAACTGTGTGATCACTTTGTGTGGCATGGTACT
This sequence comes from Boletus subdepauperatus, assembly GCA_038092595.1. Classification (NCBI taxonomy): domain Eukaryota; kingdom Fungi; phylum Basidiomycota; class Agaricomycetes; order Boletales; family Boletaceae; genus Boletus; species Boletus subdepauperatus. Next base: position 74,365 of record JBBPQQ010000002.1, read on the forward strand.
GTACCATACGAAATACACACAGCAAAAGGAAAGGAATCAAAACTCGCTGTCCCATGATGTTGCTTCCTTGATTGCGAAGGCAGTGATGGAGCATTTCCAACTCCAGTCATACAAAAAGTTCAAATGTTGGGTAAAGGAGAGAGAGCTCTTTTGCAGGGGTGAAGAGGTCAACTTGGACAATGTGCTTGCTGAATATGTTGATATTTAGTTGCATACAGACTGCATAGTTTACTATAATGTGCATCTATATTCCTGCAAGTGAGTCCATATTGTGACTTGTGATTAGTGTATGATGCTTGCTGTGTTTACTACTAGGAAGTAGTTAATCTGAGTCTTCAGCTCAACTTCAGTGAAAATTATCCCCTGAAGAAGACAAAGGGGTCATGACCCCTATTTCCCACCAGCGTTGAACCTGTTTTGAACGGTCCAGGAACATATGTAATGGCCTCCAGCGAGCTTTCCTTCGTGCTCTGATGCCAGCTGGCAGTGAAGCCGGTACTAGTGCAAACATCACCTGGAATAAACGGGATGTGGGGGTTGTGGTTAAAGTGGGCAGTGGGGAAAGGGCGACTTTGTGTGGACCACACATTCTGGGGGGTTGTAGATATGTGAGGACCAGGAAGAGAACAGACATTGGCTTACATCTTGTCGTAAAAACGTACCGCACACCGACGTCGAATCAGAGGCGGTTTATCCGGTAGAGTCGAGGTCGTCTCTGAGCAACTCGACAGAGCACGGACTGGCGCTCAACATGTGCCTGGTGCATTCGACTGCAGGGTGCAGTTTGGCCTGTTTATCCAGGGTCCATCGCCGGGGTGACTGTCAGTGGCGTTCTCATCTTCTCTAAAAAGTGAACGGGTGTCGCGTCACCGCTGATGGCAGGCTTGGGGGCGGGGCCCTCGCGGATGGTGACTCGGAGAAGGAATGGTTCAAGGGAAGATGAGCTGAGATTGAAGATAAGTGGTGTGTGATCTGTGGGGACACCGTCAGCAATTTGGAGGTGGAGACAGCAACTTCGCCAGCGTTGTCGAGGAGTTGGAGGACATGGATCTCAGCGCCCTCCGCGCCATGGACAGAGCATCTCTCTGGGTATCATCAAACCAGGAGGCATACGGCGATGGCAGCTCCGATGATTTTTCTCCCGAGGAAGATGGCGGTCACGTCGAGATTGTCAGGATGCGCTCTACTTGGATGGGTTTGGAATGACCTGCGAGGCTGTGGGTGTGTCGGTCACAGCAGCTGGAAAGGCAATGGAGGGTTGGAGGACTTTGATGTAGGCGGCCGTATCAAGCAAGGAAGGATGTTGGGTGGCGAGGAAGGACACAGGCAGTGTGTCCTGAGGGACAAGCAAGACGACTTTTTTCAGAGGAGGTTGCTGAAGCCTGTGGTGGTGTTTTGACAGGCTGTTACTTAGTTTCTGATGGACTGTTATCATGAGTGATCGGCGTCAGGTTGGATGAAGATATTGAAGAATGGGCACATGCGATCTGGCGTTCGTCATCTTCGTTGGCGATACATTCTGCAACGCCTTCCTGGCTCGCAAGAGGGTCGGTGAGGGTGAACACAGGTAGTAGTATAAAGGGGCTCAACGGACCTTTGTGAAGATGGCGATTGGCGCGTACGAGTTGCCAATGATTGATGCTGACAATGGGTGGGGATCGTGGCATCGATACCTGAGAACAGCCCGCGCCTTGGTCATGGGACATGAAGCGGACACGCGTTGTGTTTTCCGTTGTGTTTTCCGGCCCTTTTCGCGTTGCATCCTTCCACACACGACCACTCGGTGTCGCGCGACTCAGCATTGGGGTGGCCGTCGAGGACCTTTGGTTGTATGTGCTGCAAGTAGAAGAAGAGCGCCGGAAGCGCCAGGGATCACTGCATTGCTGAGCAGGCACGGCGACAGGTGACGTCCAGGTGCGAGACAGCACTCGATCCGGGACGTTATTGGCCCGACTGGTTCAGAGAACCTAGAGCTTACCATCGAGCCACCGTGTCCTGGGTCATTGTTGCAGGACATTCCATAACTATTTCCATGCGATCTTGCAGGAAATCCCATCTTGTGGGGAGATCCGTCATATATATCGTCCGGTCGATTACCTTGGCCCCGGTATGCTCCTGAAGCATGTTAAATGCATTCGCGGAGCATGTTATCAATCTCTCATGACCCTCGCATGCGTGTTGTGGAGTCGCCCTAAGAGCCTGTCAAACCGTCAACAGAGAGGAAACGACACCACAGGAGAGGAACAAACGTACATGTAACATGATGTCCGACAGCATGAGGCTCGGACGTTGCGCCTAGCAACACAAGACAGGCACGGATTGTCTGTCACAGAGTCATTTCGAACCACGGAAAAGAACCCGGAGTCAAACATATTGTCGAGCAACGTTCAACGGAGGAAAGCTCACAATTCGCATCGCAGTCCGCGAGTGATGAGTTAGTGGCGCTGCGGGTTCAACCAGAAGCAAAGCACGCGGATTATTGAGCTATTCAAGGTGGCACTTTAGTTCTTCCCGTCCGCCGGGCTCCGTTGGTTGCAACTCGGTCACTAGCGGTACCATCAATGTGTGGCTGAAGTGTCGAGTGCGAATCGTGGAGGATGCAGGCAAGAAACTTACAGGTCGTTCGTTATCCTTGTTAACGCGATCCCACATTGGCGCAACAGGGCCGGATAACCACGTGGTGGGAGCATTCTGAGTCTTTACCGTGAGGCCGGGTCGACTGCCGGGGTGTTGCCCCGAGTTCCCACACTGGGGCCAAGCTCACCTGGGGAGATAGTTTGAGGAGGGGTTTCCTCCGCGGGTCGAGAACAAGGAAGCGTGGTTGTGTTTGATTTCGTCGTCATTGTGAGAAGGGGATAAGTCCGAGCGGGACGAACCAGATCCAGAGGACCCTCAGCTCACTGATACGGACGCCACCAACACGCTGACGACGCCAACTCACAATTTCGCCTGTGGGCCAACCCAGGCCGAGTTTACCTGCGGCCCGATCAGCTCACTCACAGCTCAAACGACTAACCCAAAACGACTTACTTTCAGTCCGAATTGGTCACTCGCAAGCCCAAATAACTAACCGCAACCTCCTTGCCAGTGACGAGTCACGACACGGCCCACATCAATGGCAAGCCGGCCCCAACGCCCACTACGCCTCCATCCCATCCCATGGGCGCCGCAAAACCAAGGCGTCGATCTTGGTGGGTGCTTTGGATTGGGGAGAGTTGTGTTCCGTCTTTGTTTCCTTTGTTTGTCTTCCGGGTTCTTGACTGACCGCACGCGTGAAACAGGGGGACCTCGGCGTTGGGCATCAGCGCCTCGTATCGTTTCTTGGGCGGAGTACATATTGGGACGTATCTTTTGGTGTGTGCTGAATCACTGCTGATGACCAGTGCTTAAAGGTTGCTCGCCGACCCCATCCATCATCCATCCATCCCTTCATGTCCATCGGTGTGTGGTTTTATATATTATATTAATCTTTCTGAGTCCAGGTAGGAAATGCATCTCGACTTGTGTTTGGTGGAGTGCATAAAGGACACACTGGCCAAGTAAGGGGAGCTACTCAACGCCCTTTCTGGCATGCTCGCGCCAGGCCAGTCTCGTCTCACGCTCGCTAGATGCGTCTCCTCATACCACTCCTCCAGGCGCTTCAGAACAAGGTACGTTTCCATCCAACCCTCCCTTGCCTCCAAATAGCAATGATAATAATTGAGAATCGCGCCCGGAATAGCCGTTGATATTATCGGCGACCTCAAGACTCATCCGTCTCCTATGGTCTTCTCCGAAAGCCACGTTCGGATCACAGGCCCACCCAAGGTGCACGTGTTTAGAGTACCAGTGGTCAAACAAACGTGCGTGAGGAAATGTGATCTGTCACAGAGGAAGCGAAAAGGTTCTTTGGACGAATTTGGCGGTATCAGTCGAGGATCCCGGAGGTACCAGTGGTACCCCTGTCTGTTGTCGTAATATGGCGTCGATGGAAGCGACGGTGAGAGCTATCATGACACCAGTAATGATAATAGCTGCTTGATAAACATACCTCGCAAAGTCCAGAGGTCAAATCATCGATGTTCGACATGCCAGTGCCATTGCAACGGCAGTTGATTGGGCGTACCGGCAGCCCTGTTGCCAACGCGTACTCCGGCCCTCTTCATGCCAGCAGCAGCTGTGACGCGCGCCAGCTCCCTTAGCTCATGGGAAGAGTACTGCTTGACATCACTGAATTGAGCCTTACCGACCCTTAAATTTTTGTGGGGATAAGGTCGTACTCATGGGCTGTTGTTGTAACAGGGATCACAGACTCATCCTTCTAGTGCAGGTTCTCTGCATAGTTGAGCCGCATGCCGGGGGCCAAGACAGGCGTTCAGGGATAGCACCATTTTCTTTCGTGGGGAGAGCCAGAATGCTGCTCCTGGAGCTATACCTTGATGAGGGCATCGCACCTGGTCCGACCAAGGTGGAACGGAAGTTATAGGTGTAAGTGAACACCGACTCGGAGTGGGCGTGGTGATTGTTGTGGTCTTGATTGTGGTAGTCCTCTGCAACACGGACTCAGCCCAGATAGCTAGCAGTCACCTTGTGGACAAGAAAAGTGCTGGAATAGACGCCCTGAGTTTCAGTCCTCGCACCATGTCGATTTCCCTCCTCACCTCTTGCAGATCACATGCCCGACCCGGGGTCTAGAGCAATTTAGAATCATCCGAGTCAACGTTATATGCTGCAGCATCAGGACATTCAAAGGTCCTCTGGAATTACAGGATGCAAGTAACACAGAGAAATTAAGCAAACGGTTCACCATCCAAGCTGGCGACATCACTGCATTCATCATCGCATTGCCACGTCTTGTGATCTTGACGAACTTCGTCCAGGATCATTGCTCACGCGCTCATGCCTGGTTTAATGGCAGCAACAAAACCGGTTACCCTCCGCCCCTCTTCTCCTGAGCATCCTTCCATGCATGGGCCATTTGCATGAACTTGAAACACGCTGGGTTGACTTCCCGCTCGCCGTCAGTGAATATAAGCTCCCAATCTGGCGCACAATTAACTACAAGTTCGAGCGAAGAGAAATGAAAAAATCTCACCTTCCGCCGTCTCCTTATCGACGTGTTGCTTTCTGCCGACTATTGGCATCATGCCTTGTATCCTAGCCACACTGGCCGCGGTGCCACTGGCTTCCTCGAATGCTTTCCATGCCTCGAGCAGAGCAACCCGTTGCCAGTGCAAATACCAAAATTCGTCACTTGATCCGAGAGCTCAGTCGACGCAGACCCACCTCAGCATTGAGGCTACAATCACTTGCATCCTTGTTCGTTCCTTACCCCCTCTTGGCACCTTCTTTATGTCTTATCAAGGTACAGTGAGCATGTCAAGATTCATATCCCCCATCTTGCCCCATTCACACTTGCTCTCAGGGCCAGACCCTTTCATCGCCCAGTCAGTGTCCCCCCTCTTCCCCCTCATTTTTCGCTTATCGGCCCTCCCTTAGCCACCGGGAAGAAATCCAAGGTCGGCGAAGATGATCGCCTTCTCTTCGCAGTATCAGAGATGCAAGGTCGGAGAATCAGCGCGTCTCCCCCGACTCTCGGCCCTTTCCTGCTCATGATTCCTGTCCATCCAGCCATGGAGGATGCTCACACGGCTGTGCTAACCTTGGAAAATGGCACTCAAGAAAAGGATGCATTCTTTGGCGTTTATGATGGCCACAGCGGTGATCTGCTTCCGCCTTTCCCGTCTTCACTCTCAAACCCCTCACTCACAAGGAGCACTGTTGCAAAATTTGCCGGAAAAAATATCCCCGCGCGCGCGTCTTCTTACGGAGGAAGCTTATCGCGAGAAGTACTACGACAGGCTATGAAAAGGGCCTTTCTGGGAACCGACGAAGACCTTCCCGCTGGTACGCCATCCCCCGATCATTCGACGACCGTTACTTGACGCCAATTCTTAAAGATCCATCCCACATGCCCCCGCTTTGCCCTCGAAAAAATGCCTGGTTCCCGCAAATACGTCTTCACGCCCGCAACCCATGCAGAGATCCTTTCAGAGTTCTATGATGCCTTCTGGGGACCGTGTGGCTGCATCTCTTCCTTCCACTCTCCAACTCCAGCTTCCCCACGCGTGCCACTCTCGCCCGGGTTCAAGCAGAACTCGCCTTTGCTGGCGCAGGCTCAGAAAACCCCATGGTGCCAGGTCATCCATGCGGTCACATATTCAAGATGGAGAGAGGGTGGGCTGGGTCATGGAGGGGCGCAAGCTCAGGAGAGGAATGAGTGAACGCTATGCTGTGATCGTCTATCAGGTGCATCCGTTGATCTTGATTCCGACGAAGCTCAGACTATTTCTGGTACCACAGACACTCGTGTCCAGCATACTACTCCGCCCGCATGGTACAGAAACAGACACAACAATGCCCTCGCAGTCGTCGCCGATCCACCCACAGGTGGAAGAAGCCTGCATCGATTTACTGAGATGGATTAGGAAACGGTGGATGGGGGTACGCCAGGAAGGTGGCTTCGACGCTCAAAGAAATCTCGCAAGGTGCAACCCGCTCTTAAAACTCGATCCACCACGTGTTCATTGAGCTTTTTTCATCCATTTCATTACAATCTTCCCAGAGATCGAAGTTCCCGTCAAAGATCTCCTCTCTCCTGCACCTCATCACACTCCGAAATCCTTATCTATCTCGCGCTCTCCGCCCATCCTTGATCCGCTGGTCCGGCGACACAGACTCAGATACACTCGGTCCACTCTCTTTGCGCTTCCGTCCTCTCGCGTACTATTCCTGCTTTGGGAACCTCGCAAGTACAGGGAGTTCGATACACAGTGTTGCGCGGAGTACGGCTATGCTCACACCATCTGGTTCAGCGAGGGTGCGCCACCACAGCACAACGTCTCATGGGAGCGAAAGACCCGGTGCGACAGACAAGGCTCGGGCTCATGGCCATGTGGTCGGATATCAGAGGTCGCCGTCAATGCTTCACAGCTTACTCCAAGCGACTTGCAGACCAGCACCGTGAGTACCTCTGACAGCTGCATGTCGATGCTGCCTGTCAATAACAGTTCTCCAATGATGAGTGGGATGTCCCGAACGGCCCCGTCTACTGGTAGGTAAGGGCAGTTGTCTGTTCCGTCCAAGTCGTTGTGCAACTCTTGGTCCAGAGCGAGGATGAAAACTATGCTTCGACTCACCGGACAGCAGCTCATACTCAGATCCCAACAGGGCAGACAGAGTAATGTACCTGGTAAGTCATGATGGGAACTTCCAGGATGGTTTCACACTAAAGTTGAACTCTGTTTGAATTACTGCCAGTGAACGAGCTGGAAATGTATAACGCACAGCAAAGAGAATTATTAATACTGAAGTGCTTTCCAGCTGTGAGCCATTTTCCCCACCACAGTCAACACATCAGGAAATTTGCACATTACTTAACTTGCTTAACAGCACTTATCACAGTTAGACAAGCATTATAAGTACTTCAAGTAGCAGTAAGTGATTTAAGTATTTAAGTGGTCAAGTAAAGGTAAACAAGT